>CAUYQV010104386.1:0-38665 GCA_963574575.1 Galagoides demidoff | reverse complement strand
CGGTAGGTAGCTGGATTTATCTGTTGGCTTTCTATTCTGTTCCATACATCTACCTCTCTGTTTTTGTGCCAATACCATGCTGTTTTAAGCACTATCGATTTATAGTATAGTCTGAGGTCTGGTAATGTGATTCCTCCTGCTTTGTTTTTATTCCTGAGTAATGTCTTGACTATTCGAGGTCTTTTCTGATTCCATATAAAGCGAAGTATTATTTTCTCAAGATCTTTAAAGTATGACAGTGGGGCTTTAATGGGGATTGCAATAATTTTTAAATTAATAATACAACTTTGTGTGATGAGCTTAACTTTTCTCTTAGCCGTTCAGATATATTCTGTAAACTTCATTTTGACTAAGACTTAGAAGTCTAGATCAACTACTCAATTGCATCTTACATTTTAATTAAGGCTATCATTCTCTGGAGCCAAAGTCTCTTAAACATGACAAGTACATAATTCACCAAATATACATCCTTTTGTATATTAATGTTATGATTTTAATTCTTTTACACTTTTTAAAAATCCTTAATTGTAAAAATGTCCCAGAATTAAAAGATGTATACACCCTAAAAAGACCAGATAGCAATCCAGTAGATGGAGATGAATTACACAAGAGATTTTGACAGGTTATAAGATCTGGAAAAAGATATCTAGAATATTTCATCTCTCTGTTCCAGCTATAATATCTAATCCCTTTTTTTAGTCACTTTGTCTTGGATTACAAAAACTGAAGCAAGTTGGATTCACGTTACATACATTAACTGTCTCCTACTCACAAAACATACAGCTTCCCATCTGGTAAATCACCGGATTGGATTTATGGACTATTTACTCTCTAAAATTCATGTTTTATGTGATTTCTACTTGAATTTTAGATATCACACATGTGATTTTCTCTGATTTGTATTCACAATATCTGAGGTCATAATCCTAACATGCATTAATCCTGTTTGGGAAGGTTTGCATTTTTCTCTGCTCATCCAGTAGAAGGCTGAGAAGAATTTTCTGCCAGGTGCTATGCTAAGTTCTAGGACTACGAAAATGAATAAAACTATTTGTTACCACTTAAGGAGTTCGGACTCTAGGTGGGGAAGACCTATAAATTAACAGAAAATTATTGTAAGACCTTTTTCAGTGGCCCCTTCCCATAGTGAAAGGGCAAAGACCTTATTTTATAAAGGCAATTACTGTTTGATTCACTGCTGTTATCACCAGCACCTAATAGTCACATTCAGTAAGCATTTGCTAAATACATGAATTCGTGCTAAAGGTATACTGAGGGAGTGTGGGAGCCTCCAAAACGGACATCTGCCTAGTTTTATGTGTGGATATTGGGCTGGAGGGTGAGGTGTCACTGGAAGTATCAGGAAAAATTCCTTAAAAATGAGATCTGAGTTCTGGGAGACAAAGGAAATTAGTCAGGTTGAAAGTGGTGTTGGGGGTTGCTTAGGAGTTCCTATGGACTGAGGAACTTCAAGCACTCCCGGTATGCCAAGAGATCAATCTGCAGAGTTAAGCAGCAGAGATCTTGAAGGGCCTTGTAGGCTGTGTTTTTCATGTATTTCCACTAATTTCTGTCAATATGCTGTTTAAAAACTCATCCATATACCCCTACTACACTGGTAGCTCTTTGACATTAGGGACTGATCTTGTTACCCATGTGTCCAGGGTATGATGATGGGGATGTAGCAGTTCCTCAAAAATTAACAGAGGGATTAATGAAAGAACGAAAGAGTAACAAATAGCTGTGTGAACACTGTCCCGTGATCAAGTCATTTGGATGGTGAGATGTCAGGAAAGGGGCCTATACCAGGTTGGGCAGAGAGCTAGGTAGTCAAGATCTTAAGTAATGGAGAAGTGAGTTTGATAAGCATCGAATCTCAGAAATAAAACCAGAGAGAGGAATGTTGGGAGTTTCAAAGTGATTCCCTAGCTGTAGAGTGAAAAAACGTAATATAAGCACTAGAATTTATTAAGGTCTGTAATTTCCAGGTCCCCCCAACACAGTAAGGGAAACCGCCTGGCCGATTAGTGTTACACCCAGACAGAAAAGAGACATGAACAGACTGCTGGATGCCTTCTGTAGGCAGGCTACACAAACAGGCGACACCGAAGCCTGCGCAGAGTAGGTACTGGTACTTTCAAAGCGTGGAAAGCAGGTTATTCTGAACTACGACGCAGCTGGCCCTGGAACAGGAGGCCCTATTTGCGCGGCGCCGAGAGGGCGGAACGCGGCAAGCAGGCACCCGGGCTCCCGCCGGACGCAGTTTCGGCCGCACCGGAGAGCTCCCGGCCGGGGGCGTAGCATCTTCCCTCCGCCGCGGGGGCGGGCTGGCGGTGAGTTATCCAACTGGTCATTGGGAAAGACGGGTTGTGGCCCGCCGAGAAGACGACCCCAGGCCGCAGCACTGGCTTTCGGCTTCTGTCTTAAGAGGACGATTAGCGGGCGCAGCGGCCTCCGGAGGCGAGCCTTTCCTCCCTCCCCTACACAGCGCCTGGCATCCACAGGACAGCCGCCTGCTGCAGACTTTTCTGAGAGCGCTAGGCGACCGCTCAGTTCCCGACCAGGCTGACGCGCGAGAAAGCCCAATCCCACCACTACTTCCTGGAGACGCGGAGGCAAGCAGGTCAACCCTTGGGCCACTCATCTCTTCTCCAATTGGTGGGCTGCTCCCGGAGTGTGCCCCTCTAGCTGGTGATTGGTTCAGAGGCGCCGTCTGTCACCTGCTTCTCTGTGGGAATTGAGGTCGCTAAGGGAAGCGTTACTTGAGACTCAGTTGAGAAGAGGTTGGTTGGGCCCCTGCGGCAAAGCTACAGTTTTATTGTAGTGGGCACCATCCCCCGGCGCGAGCTTCCGTCGCAACGGCCAGGGAAAGAACCAGTTAGCCCGACGGAGGGTGGGGGTGCCAAGAAAGTGAAGGTTTAGAAGTAAACCGGAGCCACCTGACGCTGGCACCATCCCACCGTGACAGGGATAGGGCGGAAGGCCTTTGAGAGAGGAGGTGTAATCCCAGGAGCAATGACAGTGTAGGAGGAAAGGCCTAAGTTTGTTGTGGGAGAAAAGGGTCTTGCGGGAGATTTTCATGACTTAATTGTATGGGGATCTAATTTACTAGGTGAATGTCTAACAGAATCCGCTGGAGAATTTACTTTGGCTTTGCAGGAGAGTTGGGACACTGCCAGCCGTTTCTGGCCTTCAAAAAGACAATTTATTGAATAATTCAACTTTTTCTTTTTTGCTTCAGATGGGCAGTTCTCAAAAAAGGCACAAACAGTTGGAGGATGGATACCATTGCATATGTTAAAAGCATGTTGAAAGGAAAATAAGGTATTCACTTTGATTTAATTACAGTTAGTTGAATAAGAAAATTACCTTTGAGAAGAGGCTTTTAAGTTTTGAATGATATTAGAATAGCTTGATTTTATAATAGATTTCAACTTTTATAATTATTTATTACAAAAGTCATATTAGTGCCGTAACGTCGAAATGTGCTGTTTCCTAATTATGGTCCTAATTATCCTGAAATTGGGATCTGGAATTTGCTGTAATGTTACAGTTTGCATTTTAGTGGGTAGTGCTACTAGATCATTTGTTCAAAATGTCACAATAACCGCTGTGGAAAAAAGTGCTTGAATTTGTAACTTAATGTTAGAGTATGTGTGAAATTGGATACTTACTTGCTTCTACAGTAGTTTAGATTTGTAGGCTAATTTCACTTTATATTTAAAGCAGCTTGCTTATTAAACACCTGGTGTATTTCAAGAGGCAAATTACAACAGTTGCATCACTGGCAGGCTAGCCATTCGAGCCTCCAGCCTCTATTGAGTCAGGTGCTATATTACTCATATTCCCAGTGATATGCCTGAAATTGCCGAGAAATTGTTTATTTCAATGGCAAAACACCCAAATTAGCTTTTAACAACATGCCTGGGCCCTATTCTGGAAGGATTGGAGATGCGATATGGGCATCTGGAGTTACAAAAATATCCTTGTGAGTTTGTTAACCATTGCTTTAGTAAGTCACTAAATAGATGTGTTTAAGAGATTCTAAAATATTTATGAGACAATTTTCTTTGATTAGTTTGAAAGTAGGCCTCTCAGGAATAACATTTAAGTATAATCCCAAAATAATCTTTGCTTTATTTTTTAGGCAATTTCAGAAGTTTCACTGGTACTCAGAAACCCATGGTACTAACCATTCCACGCTTAAAGATAAGGCTTAATATGGGGAGACAAAGTGCTTTGATGTACTTTTTCAATCCTGAGAGCCATGCATAATATATTGTTTACTGTTGGGTTTCAAAGTCTTCCTGTTGGCTTTAAGTAGACATCAACTCCAAGTCTGTTGAGTAGATATAGTAGGCTGAATTATTTTGACTCAACAAAGAGCAATGGGGGTAATATTACATTTACGAGCCTTATTTTGGAAAGAATATCATGCTGGAAAAAATGTAAATTGTAGCTTCCCAATATCCTTTTGCTTATTAAGTAAAGAACATAGATAATTGAAGCCTAAAATTTGTACATTAACATGTAGTACAGATATGAAACATAAATGAGGACTTTTAGATCAACTTTACCAGAGTCAAAGAGGTAAAAAATGAGATAATCACTTTGGTATTCAGGTATGAGAAATGTGTGGCAAACCCAAATCCAGTGTGATTTAAATGATGGCTTTAGGTAAAGAAGTAGGTCTAATTATATTCCAACTCCTAGAAGTTGCTTTTTATTTTATAGTTTCTTACTACAAGATTTTCCAAATAAAGTATCTGAACAAGGGATGAAATTTAAAAATATAAAAACCTAGAAGTTAAAATTATAAGAACCACGTGTTATGCCATGCCTCTGTAGTCCCAGCCACTCAGAAGACTGAGTCCACAAGTTTGAGACCAGTCTCAGCAATATAGTGAGACCCTGTCTCTGTAAAAAAACAAACAAAACCTTAAAACCTTATGTAGTCCATGACTTAACACATTGGATTTTGTATATATTGTTTGAACAGAAAGCCAGGAATCTCAGTATGAATCAGTCTAGAGCTAGATCAGTTGGTGGTGGTGAAGATACTCAAGACCATAATCATCATGAAAATGAGAGAAGATGGCAGCAAGAGCGTCTCCACAGAGAAGAAGCTTTTTATCAGTTTATTAATGAGCTCAATGATGAAGATTATCGGCTAATGAGAGACCATAATCTTTTAGGCACCCCTGGTAAGAGATGGGTGAAAAGGAGATGCTGTTTTACATCATTAAATGTAGAGATTTCAAAATAAGAAGAGTTGGATTTTTTCCTTCTTTTCTCTCCCAAAATACAGTATATTGTGTTTGTGAGGTTAAGAAGTTTTTAATATAATAAAGGAGATAATCACTGAATTAATAATCTCCAAAAGTCCAATATTCTTTGTATAGATTTTACAAATTCATCTTATAATGAGCTTCCAAAAATTTGTATGTTTATACATTCTATGTTTATATATTGATTGGAGTATTGGGGTAAAATTCAAGCAGAAGATTTGAAGTTTTATTTATAAATGCTTCCTTCTTAATTTCTTTTTAACTGACAAAAATCTACAGAAGTATAGCTTATAGGTTCCTAAGTATATCAACTGAGAGTACTTTACAAATTATTCAAATTTAAGTTTTATTTTAATAAATTTTAATAAAACATAAATGAAACACAACCAAACTGATGTACATTTGTGTCAGATAAATATTTTTAGCTGTTTGGCTTACAAAACATGAAAATAAGACATTGATATGTAGGTTGTTAAACATTAGTCTTACTCTTCATGAGTTCTCAAACTTGATAATTTAAAGTTATTAAGAGCAATTTTTTTGTTTCAGATTAATGTGAGGGTACAAATGTTTAGCTTATATTGTTTTCATTTTTAAGGTCAAGTTCAAGTGTAGTTGAGCCTTTTATCTGGGGGCATACTGAATATCCTTACATTGTGTGCATTAGGTAAATGAGCAATTTCTCATTGTTGTAGGAGAAATAACATCAGAAGAACTACAACAACGGTTAGATGGGGTCAAGGAACAACTAGCGTCTCAACCTGACTTGAGAAATGACACAAACAACAGAGGTACTATGAACTCCATTTTGTGAGAAACAGGCTTCATTGGAGCAGTTATAGAAGTGAAATTACTGGATGTGGTATATTTAATATCTTTCAGTTTTAATGTGATATTCAGATAATATGTAAAGCTATATGATTAGGCAGTGGAGTGGATACAAAGGACAGAGGAGTGGATACAAAGACATCTTACACATGCAGATTGCCTTCAAGGAGCTTATATATATATTGTAATAGTATACAATTAAGTTAATTCCAGCATAGTGATTTTTAGTCTTAGAATGTACATAGTTCTTCTATGGTAGTGGTCCCCACCCTTTTTGGCACCAGAGACTGATATCATGGAGTACAGTTTTTCCATGGACCGGGGTGCTTGCGAGTATGGTTTTAATGTAAATCTGCAAGCAATTGATTTATTATGGTCTCTGTGCAGTCACACCTCTCTGCTAATGATAATTTGTTTTTCTAGTTGCTCCCCAGCATTAGCTTCCCCATTTCAGCTCCACCTTAGATCGTCAGGCATTGGATTCTCATGAGGAGCCCCCAACCTAGATCCCTTGCATGCACACTTTATAGTAGGATTTGTGCTCCTATGAGAATCTAATGCCACTACTCATCTGACAGGAGGCAGAACTCAGGCAGTGATGCCAGCAATGGGGAATGGCTGTAAACAAAGATGAAGATTTACTTACTCACCTGCTGCTCACCTCCTCCTGTGTAGCCTAGTTCTTAAGTAGGCTATAGACCAGTACTTGTCTGTGGCTTGGTGATTCGGGACCACAATTCTACAGTCATATAACTCAGCTTCTAAGAATTTATATACATCCCAGGTGCAGTGGCACATGCTTGTAATCCCAGCTAATTAGGAGGCTAAAGTGGGACCACTGCTTGAGTCCAGAGTTAGAAGCTGCTGTGAGCTATAATCACGCCACTGCCCTCTAGCCTGGGCAACAGAGCAAGACTATCTCTAAAGAAAAACACATAGACGGTAAAAATAAGAAGTGAACAAGTAAAAAAATATTTTTATAGGGCAGCATCTGTGGCTCAGGGAGTAGAGTGATGGCCCCATATACCAAGGGTAGCAGGTTCCAACCCGGCCCCGGCCAAACTGCAACAAAAAACTAGCTGGGGGTTGTGGTGGGTGCCTATAGTCCCAGCTACTTGGGAGGCTGAGTCAAGAGAATCACCTAAGCCCAGGAGTTAGAGGTTGCTGTGAGCTGTGACGTCACAGCACTCTACTGAAAGCTATAAGTGAAACTCTGTCTCAACAACAACAAAAAAAAATCTAAAAAATTCTTTTTATATATACAGAATAATGCAGAATGAAGACAGAGTCAAGAAACCTATTTTTGTTTTATTGTTTGGTGGTTGATTTGCCATTTTACTGAGAAAACACTAAGCCATAATATAAAAATTTCTGACAAAAAACAAAGTACAGGCAGTCTCCAAGTTATAAACATCTGACTTACACAACTAGCACTTAGTAATGGAGACTATTACAGTAAGTGCTCTAATTACAAACATCTCACTGACTTAGGACTTGCACTTAACAAACAGAGGCTATTACTGGTAATAGGTAAATGTACCTGTTCCAACTTAACATACAAATTCAACTTAAGAACAAACCTATAGAACCTGTATCGTTCCCTGCCATTTTACTCTTTGTGTTCAGAGGTTTTACAGCTATTAATACTGGTCTTTTGAATATGTTTTAATGGAAAATGTAGCCTTCAAATGTAAAATAGTTCATCTTCTTTAGAATATTACTATGGTTGCTGTTTATTTTCTTGGCACCAGCCACTAATTAACAGCTTCAACATTTAAAGAAAGTTTTATAAGGGATTGTAGTAATGAAATGAAACCAGAGCATTCTCATTTAATAGCTATTTTTGAGTAGATCAGGATTTAAGTCGAAGTCTGTATAGTTAATGTGCTAATGCTTTTCATTGAGTTTTTATAATTTATATAATCCATGGGTTATAAATGGAAAATTTAAGTTTGGCATAGTGCTAGTATTGTAGTTAAAGACATTTATCTGAGACACATCTCTTTTTAAATAGATTCATTGAACAGTATCAACTGAGTTTGATTTGTACAGACACTATTGTTAGAGGCTGGAGATTTAATAGTGACTGAAATAGTACAAAAATATTTGTTTGCATGGAGCTTACATTCTAAATGAATAGAAAATGTATTTTATTATGGATAACAGCTAATATTTATGGAGTACTTCATATGTGCCAGATATTATGCTAATTTATGTACAGTGTCTCATTTTATCCTCATGATAACCTTATGAAATTGATACTGTTATTATCTCTAATATACAGAGAAAAATACAGCTGTAGAGAAGTTAAGTAATTTGCCTACAGTCCTCTACATACAGTATTGTGATTCTAATATTATATTCAGAAACCAGATTTCTTGATAACATTTTTGGCAGCTTCTGAGAAATAGACATAAAATTCCTAAGGTTATAAAAATACCCAGTTAAAAAGATGTTGATTGAGTTAGTTTTCCAGAAAGATTCCACAAATACAGGATGAATTTTACATAATGTTTGTTATTCTTTTGTTGATATTGTATTGATAAACCAATTTGAGGACACAATTTTGGTAGTGGATCTGTTTCTCATGTGGCTTAATATTTTTGCCAGTAATGGGTACTTAGAAAGTAGGAGTAATGATTTCTTCATAACGTTGCATAAATAGTTTTTAAAGTTTTAAATAAATAGTATTTAAAGTTTTATGATTATATAAGTAATATTTTAATTCTTATAACAGTGTTGAATAAGTTCAGGTTTTTTGCCATTTTTCATAGAAATTCACAAATTTTCTTCAGTACAATTTTTTTTAAGCTTCCAATAAAGAGAGAAAATAAGGTAGATTATAGGAATTGAACTTAAGTTGATTTGATTTGCTTTTCAGACTCAGAAATCCCTAGAGAAAGTTCAAATGAAGATTCTCTGCTAGAATGGTTGAACACCTTTCGTCGTACAGGAAATGCAACTCGAAGTGGACAAAATGGGAATCAAACTTGGAGAGCTGTGAGTCGAACAAACCCAAACAGTGGAGAGTTCCGATTTAGTCTTGAGATCCACATAAATCATGAGAATAGAGGATTTGAAATTCATGGAGAAGACTCTACGGGTGTTCCACTTTCTGATAATAACAGAGATCACACTAGAGATAGACAGCAAAGGTCAACTAGTCCGGTGGCTAGGCGAACAAGAAGCCAGACTTCAATGAATTTCAATGGTAGTAGTTCCAGCATTCCAAGGACTAGGCTTGGTTCAAGGGGGCAGAATTTAGTTGAAGGATCTTTCTCAACATTAGGAAGGTTAAGAAATGGAATTGGAGAAGCAGTTGGCATTCCTAGAACTAGTGTTTCACGCACTAATTTCAGTAGTCACCCAAACCAATCAGGTGGTAGTGAACTCAGGCAAAGGGAGGGGCAGCGATTTGGAGCAGCACATGTTTGGGAAAATGGGGCTAGAACGAATGTTACAGTGAGGAATACAAACCAAAGATTAGAGCCAATAAGATTACGATCTACTTTCAATAGTCGAAGCCGTTCACCAATTCAAAGACAGAGTGGCACTGTTTATCATAATTCCCAAAGGGAAAGTAGACCTTTACAGCAAACCATTCGGAGATCTGTTAGGAGGAGAGGTATTACTCGTGTTTTTTTAGAGCAAAATAGAGAACGTAGAGGTACTGCATATACCCCATTCTCTAATTCAAGACTCGTGTCAAGAATAACAGTAGAAGAAGGAGAAGAATCCAGCAGATCCTCAACTGCTGTACAACGACATCCAACAATCACACTAGACCTTCAAGTGAGAAGGATTCGTCCTGGAGAAAATAGAGATCGGGATAGTATTGCAAATAGAACTAGATCTAGAGTAGGACTAGCAGAAAATACAGTCACTATTGAAAGCAATAGTGGGGGCTTTCGCCGAACTATCTCTCGTTTAGAGCGATCAGGTATTAGAACCTATGTTAGTACCATAACAGTTCCACTTCGTAGGATTTCTGAGAATGAGCTTGTTGAGCCATCATCAGTGGCTCTTCAGTCAATTTTAAGACAGATTATGACTGGGTTTGGAGAATTGAGTTCTTTAATGGAGGCTGAATCAGAGTCAGAGATTCAGAGAAATGGTCAGCATTTGCCAGAGATATACTCAGAACTGAGTCACTTAGGTACAGTTAATGACAGCAGTCAGCATAGTGAAGCTTCCCCTCAAGTCAGGCAGCCCCAAGAAGAAAGCACTGAAATGCGTGGTGAAAATGATACTGCTCAACCTCATACCCAAAACAGTGACAATAGAAGTGGCAGGCAGTCACGAAATTCAAACAATTTAGTTGAAACTGGAACACTACCTATTCTTCGCCTTGCTCACTTTTTTTTACTAAATGAAGGTGATGACGATGATCGTATACGTGGTTTAACCAAAGAGCAGATTGACAATCTTTCCACTCGTAACTATGAGCATAATAGTATTGATAGTGAACTAGGTAAAATCTGTAGTGTTTGTATCAGTGACTATGTAACTGGAAACAAGCTCAGGCAGTTACCTTGCACACATGAATTTCACATTCATTGTATTGACCGATGGCTCTCAGAGAATTGCACTTGTCCAGTCTGTCGGCAGCCTGTTTTAGGGTCCAGTGTAGCAAACAATGAGTAAAGTGATGGGACCTATCCAAATACTACATTTTAGTAGAGCTAAGTGTTTAAGCATTGTTTTGCTGAGCTAACCAGGCTGAAAATTAATAGATTATAGTTTGAACTATTTTTTGTGTGCTTTTATAACTTGTTAAAAAGAGGAAATTTATATGAAATTTAAAATGTAAATGTTAAAACTATCCAAAAGTACAGAATAGTTAATATTGCCAGAACCAAATAATCTCTAAAATGTTTTTATTTTGGTAATTTTGTCATGGTAAGCACTTTTGTATCTGTATGATTCAGTAGGTAAAAAATCAGTATTCTTTTTCTTGATAATACAACAGACTTTATTTGGACTTTCAAGTTTCATAGACTTAGTACTATGTCTAGACATTTGTGTCTAGACCTTTGTGTCTACACTTGTATTTTTATTCTAAAGATAATATCTTTTCATAAAAGAGTATTTGGCTGAATGTTCGCTAAATATATTGAAGTTACTCAATGTTAAATTTAATATGCAGCATACCATATGTATATATGGAGAGATATATAATTTTAAAGTTAAAATATTCAGTCTAAAAACTAAGTTTGGTTCTTATTTAAGCTTTTCAGATAATACTGCATATGGTATAATGTTTAATATTGGCAAGATCATCTCTGAGAGAAAGTAAATTAAGAAATAATTTAAAAATAGAGTTAATTTACTGATGTGTCTCTGACAATCTGACTTATACAGAAAGCAATATGTAATACTAAACAAGTATTTATTTAAAATGGAAAATTTAGAACATATAGGTTATTTAACTTGAGTTCTGCCTCTTTGTAATGTTTTTGAAAGTACAAACAATTCTTTGGGTTATTAAGGTATACAATATGCATGGTTTCTCAAATTTACTTTTAAATCTTAAAAAAATGTCTAAAATCAAATGCATAGATAATAAGTTTACTTGGAGGCCAAGTAACTCCAATTAAAATAAAACAAAAAACCTTAAGAGAATGTAGAATTTATATAAGCACAAAATATACATTGAAGATCTATTTCTACCAATAAAAACAAAGACTGTATATGAACTGTTTTATTTTGTTGGTCCACTGTGGTTTATTCACCCTCAAAATATTTATTTTATGCTAGGTATTAGGCAATGTTAACAGGCACCAAGGATTCCCCAGATAACAAATAGACAAAAGTCTCTGTCTTCATGAAAACATATATTTAGAAATTGAAAATCTTAGAAATTGAAAATCATTTGATAAAATGGATGATTGTTCTCACCTTCGCATTTGCTTTTGACTATATGGCACAGTTTTCTTGTGGTGATATTGCTCAGGCAAGATCATAAGAACAGTACCTCAAGGCCAGATTCTATATAATTTAAAATATCTCCACATTAGTTTTTCTTTTTGACAAGTGATTATGTCTAAATCATTAGGTTAGATGTGTGCTCAGGAATGTTGGAGTATATGTAACACCTGGAATGGTTTTTGTAAAAGTTGTGACTTTTGAAGTAAAGGATTTGTGTAGGTCAGTTATAGGACATAAGACTAAGAAAGTTGATACGGGCCTCATTTGAAGGCTTTTACATAGCAGACTAAAATTTTTATTTTCCACACATTAGATATTCCTTGATAATTATAGTGGCAAATGGTAAGATCATTTCTAACATTTCAGGCAGATTAGTCTAGTACAGTATATAGAATATAGTAGAATAGAGAGAGGTAAGGAAAGAAACCAATTAAGGAACTACGATGATAAAAGACATTTCTATTAACATCATCATCATCAGTTATGAACTAACCTAGAGTGATGGTAATGAAACTGGAAGAAATGAGAAAGGTGTAAAAAACATTACTTTTAAAAAGGAGACATTCTTTGGTCTCTTGTTCAGTATATAGAAGTGGAAGAGAATCACATGTTCACCAATGAAGAGATGGTCACCTGAGTGGAGGAGATAGAGCTGACCTAAATGACAGTTACAAGGATGCCCATTTAGACTTCTTTTTTTTTTTTTTTTTTGAGACAGAGCCTCAAGCTGTCCCCCTGGGTAGAGTGCTGTGGCATCACAGCTCACAGCAACCTCCAACTCCTGGGCTCAAGTGAGTTTCCTGCCTCAACCTCCCAACCACAACGCCCGGCTATTTTTTGGTTGCAGCTGTCATTGTTTGCCGGGCCTGGGCTGGATTTGTACCTGCCATCTTAGGTGTATGTGGCTGGTGCCTTAGCCACTTGAGCCACAGGCGCCGAGCACATTTAGACTTCTTAAACATACCCTAAATCATATATCTCATAGAGTGTTATCATTTGTTCCTTATATGAGGGGAGACTAAATCCAGCATTTATTTCTTATGTGGATTATTCCTCAGGAAGTTCTACCTCCCTAGCATGATTGGTTAGGACAATTAGAAGGAGAACCAAGAGGGAAATGAAAAAAAAGTAGGGATACAGAAAATCATTAAGCTTTTATTTGACTTAGTCCTTTGCAAGACATAATAGTGTTACTAGCATGGGAAGAAATCCCAAGTAGGCATTTGAAACAGAGCTAGGTTATATATAATATAGAAAATTCCCTGAAAGCAGTAGTACAGCTTAACGAATTTTATAAACTGGTATTCCACTTGAGAACAAAGAAGGATTTTCTTTAATATTTTCGTTCATTTCCCAATAGACAAGGGTGATGACAAATACAAAGTCTCATTAACCTATTTATAGCTTCTATTTAGTAATGATTGTACCTTTTGTGGTTCTAATATAGAAAGAAACAAATTGTTAAGAATTCTTCACTTAAATGTTAGATTATCTGTCAGGTCTGTAGAGCTTGTCTTTTACAGTGTGGCTGTCTGGCTAGCCTCTATTTCTAGTTTGCCAGCTTCCAGCTGCTCTCCCACAGTTACATCCTTTACCCTATTTTTTCATTGCTTCGATTCTTCAACTGGCATTGTTATGAGCCTGGCTTATCACTCTGATGAGGTTATTTCCCTTTCAATATTTAACATGAATTCATATTTAAATTTCCCAAGATCTCCTGGAAGTATTTTTTGCTACTTAACATAGAAATTGGCAGAGATTAGTCAATCACTTCACATAGCCATTTGCCTCAATTCACGCTTTTCCCTGTGTATTGGAGAAGTAGAATTGCCTTGGAAAATTTTCAGTCTAATTCCTCCCAGAGATTTTTTGGTAATTTTCTGGCTTTGTTATATAATAGACCCTAATTTCCATATGCAAATACATCATTTTTCTGTTTTGTGAATGGAGAAGAGAGAAGAACTGCTCCTGAAACATAAAACAGAAGCTGTACTATAAAGATGAATCCAGAAAAGAAATAAATGAAGCATCTGAAGATCCCACATTAGGGACCAGAGTTAATAAGCCAAGTATGAGGCATTTTCATGCATATAACTCCCAGACAGGAACATTTAATGAACTTTTAGTTTTCTTGCATCTCTCCTTTTGAATAATTTCTGGTGAGGGGAGAGGAATAGCACTCGGTGTGAAGGGGCAGTGCTTATTCCCTTGAAGTGATAGGAGGCTCCTGTGGGGGGTCTCTCCATCAGTCTTGTAGTTCTGGAGTACCTGTGATAGGAGATGATTTCCTAGGAAGCCAGATACATTTGATCATTGAGAATATGATGGTGATCAGTGTGAGGTTTTTTTTTTTTTTTTGAGACAAAGTGTCACTTTGTCACCGTTGGTAGAGTGCCTTGGCATCGCAGCTCACAGTAACCTCAAAGTCCTGGGCTTAAGCGATTCTCTTGCCTCAGCCTCCCAAGCAGCTGGGACTACAGGTGCCTGCCACAATGCCTGGCTATTTTTAGACACAAAGTCTCGCTCTTGCTCAGGCTGGTCTCAAACCTGTGAACTCAGGCAATCCATCCACCTCAGCCTCCCAAGTGCTGGGATTACAGATGTGAGCTATAGCACCTGGCCAGTGTGAGTTATTTTCAGTGGGTATGAGTGTGTTAGTTTTCGTTTTTTTTTTTTTGCAGTCTTTGCTGGGGCTGGTTTTGAACCCGCCACCCCCGGTATATGGGGCCGGCTCCCTACTCCTTGAGCCACAGGCACCACCGAGAGTACGTTCGTTCTTGAATGTATTTGCCTTTATGATAGGAGGGAATCCGTAATTACTTTCAGCAAGTTTTGTTTTAGTTTAAGCATTAAATCTCTGAAGATTCTTGTGTTGGCCTCTATTTTCTTCCTTTGTATTAAAATAACATCATTATATTTCTTCCAGAAAATAATACTTTTCAATGTATTTTTCCTGTATTATCTCATTTGAAGATGGAGTAGCCTCTTGTCTGCCCAGTACATACACATGTTCACTGCTGCTTCTCACACATTTAATTATAAAAATGCTCTTAACCATAATCCAACTATCTTCTATACCATTTCAAACACATTCACACTCTCCTCTATGGGAAACAATCATGGCTCTGTACTGTGTAGCAACACAATTTAGCCCTTCTGAGTTCAGATTTTCTGTGTAGTGTTCATCTCTCTATTATCTTATATTTAATCAGGTTTAATTGTGACTCATCATCCTGCAGCCTATGGGATAAATGATAAAAAGCACTTTTCTCTACCTGACATGGTGAAGTGAAATAAAAATCAAACCAAAAGTGAGGAAAGAAGTGCCATACATTGATTACTGGTACAGAACATTTGCCATGTCTTGCTGAGTAAGCCTACTAGGATGGGAAATAAAAACAGCGGGTCTCATAAGCATTCTCTTTGTTGACCCACTTATCTGGAGGTAGAGTACCTTGTTTGGTCAGCTAATCTAGCTGGCTCAGGTTCTGAGTTGGGCCACCTTCAGAAAGGCACTGAGGGATTTTCCTGTTGGTGTTAGCAGTAGAGATGGTGGGCAGGAGATTGAGGGGATGCTGGTGAATGGCACTTTTTTGTTAGTGCTTGGTTCAGGGACTTCCATTATGTTGAGCAGTCATAGGTCTCTGTACAATAGGGTAGGGACTTTTTTGACAGTATAACTTTTTAAAAACTGTAATTAGCTCCTTAACGATTTCATTTGGGACCAATGCCAGAAATTTTGTGTTCTTAATTTGCTAAAGAATAGCCATGATCTTATAACACTTACAGGTTTTTTTGCTCTTTGTGGATTTTTTTGTTTTATTTGTTTTTTTTTTGAGACAAACACTGGTGCTCTGAGTAGAGTGTCAAGGCATCATAGTTCACAGAAACCTTAAGCTCTTAGGCTCAAGCAATCCTCTTGCCTCAGTTTTGCTTTATTTTATTTTATTTTTAGTAGAGATGGGGGTCTCGCTCTTCCTCAGGCTGGTCTTGAACTCCTGAGCTCAAGCAATCCACCTGCCTCGGCCTCCCACAGTGCCAGGATTATAGGTGTGAGCTACCATGCCCAGCTTGTTTTCTATTTTTTAGCATTTTGTCAAGAGGATTTTTTTCTATGGCTCTACCTCTTAGCTAAATAGATTTTGCTTTTGGAATACTTGGGAAGATTAAAGAAAGGCTCCCAACTATTCATAAAGCTGTCACCCTTGTCCTTTCATTCCATCTCATAACAGTATAGTTAACAATGGGAAGGAGGCATTATCATTTTTGTCCGTAGAGTCAGGCAGAATGACCTTTTCACTCTAACTAGTTGGGATCTAGTTATGTGTCCAGTCTACTGCAACCATGTGGCTTGGAAAGGGTTCAATTACATTTTTTTCCCAGCACCAATGAGGTGTTCCTGATAAATCTCTGTATTAGGGGCTTCCAGGACCACACCCAGATTGGGTGATCCACTGGAAGAAATGACAGGAATCAACATGGTTGTGCTCACAACTGAAGAAAGGTGCATGGGATGAAGTCCAGAGGAAGCTGGGCAAGCTTCCAAGAGTCCTGGCCCAGCAAAGTCACAAAAGACATGTAATTCCTCCAGCATCACATTGTGACTTACCTATGGAAGAAGTGTCTCCCAGAGAAACTTGTTATAGACTGAGTGCCCAAGGTTTTTAATGGGGATGGGGCATGTGAACAAAGCCTGCCTAGCAAGGACCAAAATTCTCCACTCCTAGAAGGAAAGCAGCTGTTCACCATAAACCATGTTATTTGCATAAACAATTTAAGCACAGTGGTCCAGTTTTATCGGGGAACAGTGGGTACACCCCCTCCCCCCAGTCAAGTTCCTAGGTGCCAGCCAAGGGCCAACTTTATAAGCAGCCCTTTCTAGGGATACTATGAGGCCTGCTATATAAATTCTTTTTTGCACACACCCACATCCTCTCTAGCTCAGAACATTTCTTCTAAATTCTAGGACCACATTTGTGATTGCCTTGGTTAATGTTTACTAGGCTGTCCCTTTGGAACCCCAAATTCAACATTTTCAGAATGATTACTTCTTCCCCCAAACTATTCCTCATTATCTTTTTCCTAGTTCAGCCAATGCTATTATTTACAGTTCAATCAAGTCATAAAATCTCATCCCCGTCCACTACGTGGAAGTTAGTTGGAAATGGCGTGCTAGGATGGGTCCAAGCAGCCAGAATGGGCAGCTAGAGGACCTTGTACTCAGGGCTGTGAGTGCAGAGTCAAAGGTCAAGTATAAAATAGTGACCAAGACACTGATAAGCCTCCAAAGTGGAGAATCGATGTAAATAGCATATCAGAACAGCTGGGATTAGTCTAGTCAGATGAATAGGAGAAAGATCAGGGGAAATGCAGCAGACAGTGGCTGTTTTTCATATCTGAGTCGGTTGATTGCTATTTCCCATATCTAAGGTGGTTTATTACTTTTATTTTGTGAGTGTTTAATGGGTAGTCAAGTGCTAATTAAAAGGCTAAGAAAGGAGCAAATAAAATCCCAGACTTCTGTTTTATTCCTCCTTTATCCAGTTGACCAGTTTGTATCCTTTGAAATACTCATCATTTTCATTGTCATTGTCTTAGTTTAGGCTGTCATCATTTTTCACGTAGATTACTGCTGTCATGTCTATTCTCACATGCTCCTTCTAATTTACTGCAGGGTAATTTTTCTATAGGGCACATTTGGACATGTCACTCCCCAGCTATGCCTAGTAATTCTCCGCTGTTCTTAGAATAGCAGACAAGATTACTCCTATTTTGGCCTTTGCCTACCTTTTTATTCTCATTTTTACCATTTAGGTTCTCTGAAAGGTCTCTCACCTGGCTCTTCATACTTTTAAGGTTTTGCCTATGCTGTTCCCTCTTTCAAAAATGGCCTTTCACCTTTCACCTTTCTGGTTAATTCCTGTTTATCCTTTAACTGTCACCTCCGGTGTTACTTCTGTAAATCCTCATCTTTCCTTCATCTCCAGGGCTAGCTTATCTGTTAGGCACAGTAGGCACAATGCCTTGGGCCCATGATACTTTTAGGTCCTATGAGAATGTTGTAATTTCTTTTATAGCCAGACACCTACTGAAAGAATATAGTCAGCTAGGAATATATTTAGGCTTATGCCCCCACAGCTTTACAATAAAATTTTTATTCTGGGCTATAGTTGTGTTTTATCATTCGTATGAAAGTGTGGGTGATTATATTTTGGTTTCATAATAGTACTGAGTACATTGGATACTTTTTCTTCCATTCTTGAGATAGTTTACAAAGAAGAATATGTTCCAGCTCCATCCATGCAAACATAAAAGAGGGGAGAGGAAAGGCCAGGTAGAGGGAGTGTAGTCAGTAGAACCTCACCTATGGTGCATATTGCAAGGGTACATGTCAAATCTATTAAGAGTAGAGTAAAAATGTCTTAACACCATTATGTAAGTGAGGTGAAGGCTATGTTAACCAGTTTGATGTAAGCCCTCCAAATTGTATATAAAATCAGCATATTATACTCCATAAATGCATTAATGTACACAGTTATGATTTAATAAAAAATGAATTGTGTTTATAAAAAAATAAAATTTTTAGTATTTTTTTAAGGAGAAAGGGGCCATGAAGCCAAAAGTGCATTCATAAGGCAGCCTGGTCAGTTCCCCATTTATGTACTTCACTATACTCTTATTTCCCTTAAAGAACTATGAACTCCTTGAAGTTAAATCTTCAGCACCTAACATTGCCTGGCACATACATAGTAGGTTACTCAGTAAACATCTAAGCAAATGTAGAGATTTCTCAGCATATTGGTAGATTCTGACCTACAAATAGTTTATATATTAAAACTTTGAAAAAACTTTTTGAAACTCAGAACACATTTATTTCAGAAATACTATCATATGTTTGTGGTTTGAGGCAAAAGAGAAAAAGCTACCAGGAGCATGGTAGAATGAGTTAACTGGCTCACAAAATTTTACAAAACTCACGTTTCTCAAATACTAGTCAAGTGTGGTTGAAGTCACAAAGATCTAGTGGTCCTGAAAGTTAACAAACAAAACAGAGCAAGAATGAAATTTAAGAAACATTTTTAGAAGTTTATCTTGAATGCAAGTTCTCAAAGCTCTAAGAAGCCTGCCTTTCCCTAATTTTACTCCCCTTGTCTTCACTGGCCTGTCTACTTACTATAGTGGCTACACCAGGGTCAATCTCTGGTCTCAGGCCACTCTGCCAGGCAGTCAGTGGCTTTGGTCGTGTACTCAGCTTGGTCTTGTCTCTCCCTGCTTCTGTTACTCCCGCTACTGACTTTCCTCCCTGAATCACCACACAGCACGGAAGTGGGGAAGGGTCCCCCCAAGAAAGGGCTGACAAAGTGTCCCCCCCCAGAACAAAGTGAGATAGGAGCATGGTAATATGAGTTAACTCTTCACAGCTTAATGCTAAATGTCTCACCACTAACAGTGTTCAGATTTTTTCTTTTTGCAAAGGAAAAGGATTTGTGTTTAATCTTCAAGAGGGTTTATTTCATGTGTTTGATAGTAGAGTTGTTTGTGTCTTGGGAGCTGATGTTAGCAAGAACCTTCTTATTCAATATGATATTACTATAGGACTCTTTAAACTGTTTATGTGAGAAATGGGGTTTTACTATCTTGACCAAGTGTACTGAGAGAGAATAATTATAACACCACCCAAAGAAAGTGTACCATATCCCTATGGAAAGGCATTTTCTGAACTAGTCCAGTCCTCAGGAGAAACAGTAACTATAATATTGAGCCTCAACTCCCAGACGTTTTTGGGTGATCCAGAGAGATGTAGTAGATGAGATTAAATTTACCCACATTCATGTGGGTGACTAGAAGCAAGGCAAAATAGTCCTGTGTTTTTTTTACTCTATGTGTTCATTGTCAGAAGGTATCTAATTACTTGTCTTGTAAGGCTAAAGCCTCAAGCTCAGGGTGAGGAGCCATCTGCTTCCAAAGCTTGTTTGTGAGGGCCAGGCCTCAACTCTGAGGCCTTATGTTGCTAAGGAATCTTGGTCTCTGTTCACCCTACAGTAATTGTAATAGCATCTTTAAGAGCAACACAGGTTTCAGATCAGATATGGCGGCAGGTATAGTGAAGATGTCATGTCAGAGATTTCTCATTTTCAATCAGATTAATACCTTCAGGTCATAATTCCTTAGACCAGTGGTTCTCAACCTTCCTAATGCTGCAACCCTATAATATAGTTTCTGTGGGTTGTGACCCACAGGTTGAGAACTGCTGCCTGAGATTTTTTTTTCTTTTACAGTGAATGAACACAGAAATAAACTAGGAACATTCAACCTGTTATTTTTAAATGCTAAATACAGACTCATAGAAACTTGGGCCTAGGAGAAGAAGATAGACAGTCTCTTAAACATGTCCTTGTTGGACCCATGAGAGACTGTACTTAAAATTTCTCTTTTATATATTAAAACTTTGAAAAAACTTTTTGAAACTCAGAACACATTTATTTCGGAAATACTATCGTATGTTTGTGGTTTCAGTCAAAAGAGAAAAACTTGCTAAGCCTACTTTTAAAAAAGGTTATCGTTTCCTTTTCACTGTTCAATATTGTGTCAGTTTGGGTCTCTGTGAAGTAAACACCAAGACAAGACTATATATACAAGAAACTTACTGGGGAAACCCTTGTTAAGGATAAAGGGGAAGTTGATCAGGACAGGGTGAGGAGAACCTTCAGGCCACATTGTATGTGACATCTCGGAAGGGAGAAAGGGGAAGAAAGATGCTTGGGTAGGAAAAGCTACTGACTGTGTGCAAGTCTGAGTGAATCTCAGGTAGAGAGTCCTCCAGGCTGACAGAGGAGTCCCCTACTGGACAGAAATGGTCCAGTTCTAGTGCCACCTTCATGCTCAGTCATTGCTAGGGCCGGCTTGAGGAAAGCATGGCCTGGGTCTGAGCACCCTGGCAGATTCAAAGATATGACAACTGGAGTGGTGTGTCTCTATGGCCACCACAAATACTTAGCATTAGCATCCTTCAAATCTAGAAGTAATCACAATTTGATTCTGGTTTAGCCTGAATTCTCCTTTGCTCTCCAAAGACTACATCTACTATTTATTTATTTGAGAAAGGTCTCCTTCTGTTGCCGTGGTTAGCGTGAAGGGGCACGATGATAGTTCACGCTAACCTCAAACTCTTGGGTGTAAGCAGTCCTCTTGCCTCAGCCTCCCAAGGAGCTAGGACTACAGGTGCACACCACCATGCCCAGTGAATTTTTAAATGCCTTTTATAGAGATGGTAAGTGCTTCATAAACATCAATAAATATTTTATATTTAATAAAATGTAAAATATTATTAGCATTGTATCCAGTCCTGAGCTTATGAAATAAAAGGACTTTTGTTGCCGTCATATCCAATTTGTCATCCATATGCCTTAGCCTTGAAGTACTTTTAATAATGGTTTGTTCACAATTAAGTATCTGCCAGTGTGAGATGGGTGTCCCTGTTTTTCCTTTCTAAATGTGCCATACTATGTGTATTCTTGTTCAACTCTCTCCCCCACTTTTCTGCAGAGTCTCTTCTGGGAATCAGTTAAAAGTTTGTTTGTTTATTTATTTATGATGCCATAAGGCAAGCGATAAGAAGCTGCCTTTTGTCATTGTTAATATATTCCATCTTGGGCTTTTAGTCACAAAACTTTTTGATCCTTGTTTTATGAATACCAACATAATGAAAGGTAATGTAAATTTCCCAAATCACCTAATTGTACTCTTAATTTGGTCTTCTTTTACAATAATCTAAAAGGAAAGGGGTATGCCAGGCCCCTCAGGAATGCTAATAATAATAACCAACACATCATCTTTGTTTTCTATGACATTTCATCTTTTCTAAAGAGATTTTATGTTGTTGATACTCAAGGGTAGTGTGGGTAAGAATTACTTGTGTTTATTTTGGAAGAAAGTAAAGTACACAGTAACATATAATTTGCCTAAGTCACCTGAGAGGCCACCAGCAGTACAGAAACAGACCTGGGTTCTCCAAGTTTATGACTAGTGGCTCTTTTGTTTGGCCAGACTGCTCTAAATATGGCATGATGGGGCTACATCTCAGACTGAAGGCCTGGTGGCATCAATCCCTCTTTCTTTCATCTTCTGGGGTCTAGGACCATACACATTCACAGGAAGCTTCCCTTTGTGGTCCCAGTAATGAGCAAGGAGTCAGCTTCCAGAAAGGTCCACCACTGAGACATAAGGTATAGGTCAATTGGCTGTCAAAGGATGAAACAAAACTTTTAGGTTGGAACATAAAATCCCAGGCGTGTAATGGGTCTCATTTAATCATGAATTTTTACTTTAGGTATCTGAACCAGGTCTGCCTCTTGTTATTCTACTCTTAAGCAAGATTATTAATTATTTTATACTCTAGGGATCAGAATCCTATATGTAGTTAAATACTTCTTTTTTTTTTTCTCTAGAGACAGAGTCTCATTTTATCACCCTCGCTAGAGTGCCATGGCGTCACAACTCACAGCAACCTCCAACTCCTGGGCTTAGATGATTCTCTTGCCTTAGCCTCCCAAGTAGCTGGGACTAGAGGTGCCCGCCACAATGTCTGACTATTTTTTGTTGCAGTTTGCCCGGGGTTCAAACCTGCCACCCTCTCAGTATATGAGGCAAGTGGCCTACCCACTGAGTCACAGGTGCCTCCCTGTAGTTAAACACTTTTAATCCATATTTAGTTGTCTAAGATATAATTTACAAGCAATTCTTTGCATAAGCAAGCCATTTTTCTAGATCACGTCTTAATGTAGACTTGAGTCAAACATGCTTTACGGAGGTTGGCAGGAATTTTAAATTTGAACTCTGTCATCTATAGTGAAATAGTCTCACCTTTCTTAGCACCTTCCTCCTCTTCCCCTGTAACCTCCTCCCTCACTGCTCCTCACTCCTCTTCTGATATTATTGCCCCTTCAGAATCCCTTTCTCTATTCATTTGGGGGAATTACCATTCTCTATTCTTGTAGGGCTGCCAACCATCAGATGTTTCTCTCTTCACTGTTGCACAAAGTAACAAAATTAGCTCACTTAACTTTTCTCCCCATGGGCCATGTCGTAATTGCATGGCTAACTTTATAAGAAATCACTAAACTGTTTTGCAAAATGGTTGAAACATTTTACATTCCTACCAGCAATGTACTGGACCCAGTGCAAAATGAGATGTGAGATCCATTGTTCAAAAACAGGAAATATAAAGCTTTTTTCTTGTGCCATCTCTCTCTTGACTTGTCATGGTGGTTTTTAAAAATTTTGTCATTCATGCTATTAATTATTAGCATGAATTTTACTGCTGTTTCATCTTTGTATTATGCAATACAAAAGTTCCTGTTTTCAGTTATTTGGGTATATACCCAGAAATGGAATTGCTGAATCATATGTTATCTCTATTTTTAATGTTTTGAAAAACAACATGATTACTTTTTGCTCACTTTGAGTCTTATGCTGCATCATGGCCACCAGAATTCTGTGCTTAGAGGACATAGCAAACACTATGTTTGAATGGGCAATCAAGGAATAGCACACATATTTTGAGTAGCTCCTCTGCTCATGCTATCCTCCCATTGGACTTCACTTACAAAACACTAGCTAAAATGTGAAATTTTTAAGGATTATAAGATGGTGCCACAGAATAGTTATCTTTTCCTGTACTTGTTAGCTCTCAATCTTATATATGTGTATGTGTATATTAATGTTTCTGTTTATTTTTCCCCATTGGTTTATCTTATTAAGTTGTGTTTTTATGTATTACAAGTATTGTCATTTGTGATCTATATATCTCTGATACTGGAATTTCGTCTTCAGTAGGTCCTTGGTCTTGGTGATTTAAAGAATGAATCCACAGACCACAGATCAATAGTAAGACAGGATTTATTTACAGAAAAAAAGTATAGAAACACCAAATCTCCTGGCAGAGAGAAACCAACCAAGTTGGGGGGGAAAAGCTCTCTCTCTCTCTGTCTCTCTCCAGGCTCTTTGTCCAAGGGTATATATATGGTTGCATAGGTCCTTGTAGTTACATTTAGTGGGACTTGGTAGTTACATATAGCTTGCGTGGGTCCTCTGTAGTTATATTTAGCCAGAATTCAGTAGTTACATTTAGCTGGGACTAGGTAGTAAATGAATGACTACAATCCCTTTCATTCCCAGGTTTAACCAGGCCTAGGAAACTTAACATGAAATGGACCAGGCCTAGGAAATGGACGGGTTCCCTGTTCAGCCACAAGCGCAAGTGGGAGGAAGACCTAAGGTGCTAGTGTCTCCACAGAGATTGTCTGGCCCCCCCTGCTCTCGAGCCTCCAACAGGGCCCCCCCCTGCCTGCTGGTTCCTCTGCTGGCTGCCACCACACCAATACTGCCAAAAATGTAGTTGGGAGGTTTTTAAGGATTTGTTGAAATGTAGCTAAAGAGGTAATATGTTTTACTAATTCTGTAGTTTCTTGACCATAAAAAGGGGTCTTCCATGTAATAATTCAAATGGGCTACAACTGAGTTTCTGAGGTAAATTTCTTAGTCTAAGGAGAACGATGGAAAGCAAGTTAGTCCAAGGGAAATGAGTCTCTTGAGTTATAGTTTTCATAACTGTCCTTTAATTTTATCATTCATTTTTTCTACTTGAATTTGAGGCCTCCAAGAGCAGTGTAGATGATATTTTATGCCTAGGGCTTTAGATATTCCCTGTGTAACAGCTGCCTTGAAGGCTGGCCCGTTATCACTTTGCAAACTCCGAGGGAGTCCAAACCTTGGGATAATCTCATGTACTAAAGCCAGTACAACTTCCTGGGCCTTTTCGGTCCTGCAAGGGCATGCTTCAACTCAACTAGTAAAAGTATCCATAAACACCAGCAAATATCGTATACCATGTACCTTAGGGAGGTGAGTGAAATCTATTTGCCAGCCTTCACCTGGATATTTGCCTTGTTTCTGTATACCTAGGGGAGCTAGATGGTGATTTGAAGGATTGTTTCTCTGACATACCTTACAAGTCCTTGTTATCTGTTTTATGGTTTTAAATAAGTTTTTTTTTCCATTAAAGAGAGCTTTAGCCATTTGATAGGCACTTTCAGTGCCAAAATGAAAAGACTGAGGTAAAGTTTTAAGTATTTTCCATTGACTTATAGCAGGTAACAGCAAAAGTCCACTTCTATTTTGTAGGCCAGCCTGATGGAAGTAGTGAATAGTCCCTAGATAAAGCCAATTCCTTTTCTTTTGGGGTATATTGAGGTGCATGATTCTCAAGTGATCCCTCCCAAATGAGGGGTGCCATAGGAGGGATTATTCTTTTCTGTGCTGCCATTTTAGCCTCTTTATCAGAAATCTCATCTAATGTCTTTTGTCGTCCCTTACAATGAATAACTGCTACTTCTTGTGATGCTGGAATTTCGTCTTGTAACAACCTGTCTATTTCATGTTGATATTTTATGGAGGAGCCATTGGAAGTTAGGTGTAGTCTTTCCTTTCAAATAGCAGCGTGGGCATTTAAATGGGGAAGGCATATTTTGAGTCAGGGTATATATTGACTTATTTGTTTCTCTCAATTTCTAAAGCACGGTTAAGGCTATTAGCTCAGCTAATTGTGCACTGGTTCCTGAAGAAAGAGACCCACTCTCAATCACAGCATACTAAGTAACTACAGCATAGTCTGCTTTGCAATTTCCTTGTTCTATGAAAGAACCTCCATCTATATACAGAACCATGGGTCTTGCTCTTCCCACCTGTCCCTCAGTAGCCCACACTTCTGGGTTAATTTCTGTCTCTAATAAGGGAAGGCATAGTATTGGTTCTTGTTCCATATTCATATAAATTGTTGTTCCCGCTTTAGTTAGTGTGTCCCTCCCCAAAAGGGGAGTAGGGCTTTCAGGCATGATTAGGAAGACATGAGAGAATAGCCAGTCACCCCAATTGCAGTTTAAAGGCTGAGAGAGAAATTTGGTAACTGGCTTTCCAGATACCCCCTGTACAGTTACAGATTTGGGGGATAAAAGACCAGTGTTAGAGAGGAGTACAGAAAAGATTGCTCCAGTGTCCAGAAGAAATTCTGTCTCCTGGCCCTCCACTATGAGGCAGACTCAGGGCTCTTGAGGGGTGATGACACACACTGGAGTCATGAGAATCTGCCTTGGGCACCCTCAGTCCAATTTGGGCACTGATGGGATTACTGTCCCAGGAGGCCTTTGCCTCTGAGGACAGGCCACCCTCCAGTAGCCACCCTGATACTGGATTTTTGATACTGAATTTCCAGGTTCTTGCTCTCGGCAGTTCAAAAAAATGAAGCGATGGACCACAGGATAGGTTTTATTCAACAGGTCTAAGTGTTACAGTTCTCACAACAAGCCAAACCTCCTTGCAGAGCAAGGAGTAAGATAGGTTTATATACAAGTGTTACAGCTTTTACAAAGGGGCAAACCTCTTTGCAAGTGTTTACAGCTCTTATAAAGGGGCAAACCTCCTTGCAAGTGTTTACAGCTCTTATAAAGGGGCAAATCTCATAGAGCAGGATACAAGTGTTACAGAGGCAAACCTCTTTGCTCTTCTGCTCTTTCTCCTGAGATGTGTGCTTAGGCTCTTTACTTAGGGGCTTATATAGAGGCAATTGTCCAATGAGCTTCGGGTCTTGAAAATAGACCAATCATGAGTAGGTTTTGAAAATGGACCAATCAGGGATGCACTAGAAGAATTGCCAGAAGTCCACATGAGGAGACAGCAGGGTGTAAGTTCTTTTGGCTACTGGAGCCTCTGTTGGGGGAAGGGACGCTCCCCCCAACCCCCGCTTGCCTACACTCCAACTTGCTGGTTCCTCTGCCGGCTGCCTCCCATACAGCCAAGACGGAGGCAGCAGGTCCTCCAGCCCCACTCGGCTGAGCTGGCTGGGGCGCCACTTGTCTGGTATCAACCCTTGCATTTTGGACAGGGGCCAGGTGGCTTGCCCTGCTAGGGGTGCTGCTGGGGGTAGTCCTTCCTGAAGTGGCCAGTCTGACCACATTGGAAGCACTTGTTCTTAGTGCCTCTGGCTTCCCTCTACCCCTGAATGGTGCCTGTTTGTTGGAGTGCCATTACTAGAGCTGTCATTCTTTTTTTATCCCTTCTCTCTTTTTCCTTTTCTTTCTCCTGATCTCAGTTATAAAAGAACACAGTGACCATTTTAAGAATATTCTCCAGGTTATGATCTGGGCCTTGAGCCAATTTCTGGAGTTTTCTTTGAATGTCTGGGGCTGCCTGAGTGATAAATTTATCTTTTAAAATAATTTGGCCCTCTAAGGAGTCAGGTGTTAACTGAGTGTGTTTTCCCATCACCTCCCTAAGCCACTCAAGAAAGGCTGAGGGACTTTCATTTTGTGGTAAAATGGTAAATAGTAGACAACTTAGAATAATTCATAGGCTTTTTCTTGGATCAACGTAAACCTTCCAGGATACATGTTAGAAATTGTTTACACCACCAGTCACCTTGTTTCTCAGGGTCCCATTTGGGATCCTCACAGGGAACTGTCTGACTTCCCGTGGGGTATCTGTCCCTTTCCTCAGGAGGCATACTGCCATCAGTATTGGACATGAACCACAAATCACCCTACTTTCTAGCTTCATCTAAGACTTCATTTTTCTCATTAAAAGGTGAGGTTTGATCTAGTAGTAGCATCGCATCTCTGCAAGAGAGGTCAAAGCTTTGTCCTAACCCTTGGAGAATATCTGTGTACCTATCAGGGTCATCAGAAAATTTTCCTAAATCAACCTTAATTTGCTTTAAATCTGCCAGAGAAAATGGAGTGAATACTTGTGTACTTCCCCTTTCACCACCCACAGTGTCAACCAAGGGACATAAAGAAGGACATAGTTGCCTTCTGGGAGTCCCAGTTGGACAGAAAAAAACTCTTGGGACAGCCTCCCTCCTGGGGTTTTCTGAACGCGCCGAGGAAAGTGCAGGAGTAGATGGTTGGTTTGAATTAGGTGGTGACAGCATCTCTCTGGGGAGTCCCTAATCTTTAGGGGAACTTACTACAGCCAGGAGAGCTGAATCTATCTGACAGGTCTTACACAGTTGGAGGATGTCCCTGAGGCAAAGAAAGTTTGCACATAGGGTACTTCAGACCACTTTCCTTCTTGTTTACAAAAAATATCTAATTGAAAAATGGTATCATAACTTAGAGTATCTTCTGGGGGCTGTTGTTCACCAGTGGAGAGTTGATACTGAGGCCAGGCCTAGGTGCAAAAGAAAACCATACATTTTTTGTGTGTGTCTAAGGATCAAACATGTCTCAATATAGCCCAGAGGAGTGTTCTGGCAGCACAGGCTGAAGTATCAGGTATCCAGGAGCCTGGTCCCACCTGATGACAGTTCTTTTGGAAAGAGAACTTGTTACCTGGGGTGTTCACTTAAAGAGAACATTAACCATCTGTGGGAAATAACAAACATCCAGCATCTTAATCAATTCCATCCATGCTCAGCGTCCTCTGACCAATCCAAGAAGCCTTCCAGCCAAACAAAAGGAAGCATCCTTCCAATGCTTGGGGAAGAATCCCTGAGGAGAGTGGCCTCCTGAGCCCCTGTCCTTGTCTGGATTTAGCCACTCTTACTAGTGTAGTGCTTTGTAGCCACTGGTTCTTCTATGCTTATTACTTGCCAGCAGCACACCCAGAGAAATCAGGTATCAGGGAGCCTGGTCCCTCCTGATGCAAGTTCTGCCCCAGAGTATCAATCAAAGTGGGGATGAGCTCTGCCCTGGAGAAAATGGCTGTGCAGTGCTTTCACATTTAACTCTTTATAATCTTTACAAGCTTCTTCTAAATTCCCAGTGACAAAGGGAGATAGGCTTTCAGTCATGAGCGGGTCTTAAATGCTATGTTTTCCAACCTCCCTTTCTTTCCCAAAGTTTAGCAAGGCAACAATAATTAAACTCAGTGACAAATCAGAGTTGAGAGACACTTTGAAACTTTTGCATTACAATTAGTTACAATTAGCTAAAGTCTTAAAGAAACCTGGAATTATTTTAAACTTTCCCATTTAAACCAGAAGAAATTAAATACCCAGGGCTGCTTTTCTTCATTTTCAAGAGATTTAACTATAGCCGAGGGTTTAGGGCCATTCTTGCCTTGGGGAGTTGCCCTGGGCTTCCCTTCACATGGCTCTGGTTGCCCAGAGAAGCCATACAGGGGAGTCCTCTTGCCCTTTGTTTGGAGCTAGTTAACATAGTTCAGCTTTTTTCTCAGACACAAAAACGCCAATTGAATTTTAATTTTGCAAGGAAAAGCAATAAAAAGGACCTTTATAACACACAACATTTGAAGCACACTTAAAACATCTGGAGAATACCAGAATAAACCAGTTAACAAACCTAACTAAATATAAAGCAACCCTTTACCAACATTCAAACAAAGCATGTAAACTACAAGGAGAGAGAGAAGCAAAAGGGGTCTACAGAGATAAATAGGAAAAGTTTGGGACCATGAAAGAGAAGAGAAGATAGTAAAAGCTGGGAAAGCATGATTTTCTGAAGGCCCTCCCATGTCCTGGGGCCAGAACCATTGCTCTGGACCCCAGGACCTTTGGGTACTACTTTGCTCGGCTCTCAATCAGAGAAAAGGAGTAAATACAGAACAGTTTGAAAAGCCTTCTAATATTTCCTTCGGCTCCTTTCTGGAGCCAAGGGGAATTAGAAAGTTCATTCCTCAACAGCTTCTTGCCTGTGACCTGGAGGTAAGCAGCCACACTATGCACATTTACCAGCTGATGGGTATCAAAATTATTAACCTCCATTATCATAACTACAGAGAACAACAGGACAGAGGTGAAGTGGTCCCATTGCTTACCACAGATCACCTTCTATCCCCGTATAGGCCACCAAAATATGATACCAGAATTTTGTCTTCAGTAGGTTCTTAGTCTCCGTGATTTGAAGAATGAATCCATGGACCACAGATCAGTGGTAAGACAGGATTTATTTACAGAAAAAAATACAGAAACACCAAAGCTCCTGGCAGAGAGAAACCCACTAAGTGGGGGGAAAAAAGCTCTCTCTCTCTCCCGGCTCTTTGTCCAGGAGTATATACATGGTTGCATGGGTCCTCTGTAGTTACATTTAGCGGAGACTAGGTAGCAAATGAATGGCTACAATCCCTTTTATTTCCAGGTTTGACCAGGCCTACGAAACTTACCTGAAATTAATCAGGCCTAGGAAATGGGTGTGTGGGGGGGGTTTCCCTGTTCAGTGGCAAGTGCAAGGGGACGGAAACCTAAAGTGCTGGTGTCTTCCCAGAAGTTGTCTGGCCCCTCTGGCTCCTGGAGCCTGCCTACCCTCTAGCCTGATGGTTCCTCTGCCAGCTGCCACCACACCAACACCGCCAAGGTGGAGGCAGCAGGTCCTCCCCTCAGTTCCACCAAGGTGGCTGGGAAGCCACCTGTCCTGTATCATCTCTATATACAAATACTTAAATAGATATATGTAGATACAGAAATGTTATTTCATCCCAGCAGTCTCTAACTTGTCTTATCATCTTCTTAATGGTATTTTTGAAGAAGAAATAGTTTTTAATTTTTTTTTTTGAGACAGAATCTCACTCTGTGTCCTGGGTAGAATTTTTAATTTTGATGATATCCATGTTATTGTTTTTCTTTTGTGTTTCATGCTTTTTTAAAGAATATTTGCATATCCCAATTTCACAAAGACTTTCTCCTGTTTTGTTTTTGTTTGTTTTTTCAGCTTCTGTGTTTAAATCTTGAAATAACTTAGGGGACCTGGAAAAATAGACTCGGACCCCCACTTAGGTTAATTAATTGGTAATTTATTTTACCTGCTGCAGGGGCTGCTGCTCTGAGAGACAGTCAGCAGCCCAGGTGTGAGGGTGAGTTATCTTTTATAGACTTTGTGTAAGCATATTACAGAAGCGAAAGGTGGCTGGTTAAGGGGGGTTACAACTCAGGTAGTCCTAGATACAGCAATGGAACGATAATTAATACAGTTTTAGTTGATAATGGATACATTTTATATTACAATGGTTATGGTTATACAACAGTAATTAATTAAGTCTCAGTGAGTTTTCTACCATTGTTCATCTACTGAGAACTTGGGGGTTTTGTGAAACTTGGGACTTTTTTCTTTGTACTTGAAGCTTGTTCTTGGCAACTCTAGGAGGAAGAAGGGGGCCTGGGAATGTGTTCTCGGCCCCCTGGGGGGAGGAGGGACTTGCCTTGTTCCTGGAGTTGACTCTAGGGGGAGAAGGGAGGAGGAGGGAAATGGGCTGGAGAGGGTGGGGGAAACAGGTGAGGGCTGGGGAACAGGAGTGGGCAAGGGAAAGAGGGCTGGGTTACAACAATCTATGATCCATTTTGAGTTCATTTTTAGTTTTGTGAGGGTAAGGTTCTAGGTTAATTTTGTTTGTTAATTGTGCCAGCACCATATATTAAATATCTGTCCTCCTCCATTGAATTTCTGTGTTAAAAATTAACTGAACACGTATATGTGGGTCTGTTTCTAGATTCTCTAGTTCAGGGGTCCTCAAAATTTTTAAACAGGGGGCCAGTTCACTGTCCCTCAGACCATTAGAGGGCTGGACTGCAGGCAGGCCCCAGGACAAGTTGGCTGCTAAGCAGGACAGGCAGCAGTGGCAAAAACACCCGGTGGGCTGGCTAAATGTCCTAGGTGGGCCGCATGTGGCCCGTGGGCCATAGTTTGAGGACGCCTGCTCTAGTTTGTTACAGTGTTCTATATATCTAAGCCTATGTCATTTTACCATCATGTGGTTCCCCCAGGTTCTTTGGATTTTTATATACATTTAAAAATTGTCTTGTTAATGCCTATGCAAAATAATATTGGGATTTTGATTGGGATTGCATCCAACCTATAAGTCACTTTAGAGAGAACTAATGTCTTAACAATATTGAATCTTCTAATTTATCAACATGCTATATATCTCCACTTATTGAGATCTTTTAAATTTTCTCTAAACAGTGGTTTGTATTTTTTGTTGTGTTTTCTGTATTCCTTAAATTTCTATCTAAGTATTTTAAGTTGTTTGAAGTTGTTGTAAATGTTAATTTTTCACAATTTCAATTCTCAAGCATTTATTACTTCATATAGATATATATAGTAGAAACTTTATAGCTGGTCACTTTCCTACATTGACCCCTTTAAGTTTACCTGATTTTCAAAGACTGAACATGTACCACATACATCAGTACAACAGGCCTACCTCTTAACGTTGACCACTTCCATATTTTGACCAGTTTGTTACAATACCCGGGGTGGTCAACTGCCAGAGGTTCCACTGTGATTGATATTTGCATTTTTTTTTTTTTTTTGAGACAGAGCCTCAGGCTGTCCCCCTGGGTAGAGTGCCATGGCATCACAGCTCACAGCAACCTCCAACTCCTGGGCTGAAGTGAGTCTCCTGCCTCAGCCTTCCAAGCAGCTAGGACCACAGGTGCCCACCACAATGCCCGACTATTTTTTGGTTGCAGCTGTCATTGTTGTTTGGTGGGCCTGGGCTGGATTTGACCTTCCACTTTAGGTGTGTGTGGCTGGCACTTTAGCCACTTGAGCTACAGGCGCGGAGCCGGATATTTGCATTTTGATCTTATATTCTCTAACCTTACTAAATGTACTTATTTAATAGCTTAAAAAATCTCTATTGTACTCTATGTACTGAATATGTCATATGTAAATCAGGATAGTTTTGCTGGGTATGGTGGCTCACTCCTATAATCCTAGTACTCTGGGAGGCTGAGGTGGATGGATCCATTGAGCTCAGAAGTTCAAGACCAGCCTAAGCAACATAGTCAAACACTGTCTCTACTAAAAATAGCAAAAACTAACTGGATATTGTGTCAGACACCTATAGTCCTAGCTACTTGGGAGACTGAGGTAGGAGGATTGCTTGCACCCAGGAGTTTGAGGTTGCAGTGATGTAGGCTGATATCACAGCATGGCACTCTAGCCTGGGGCAACAGAGTGAGACTCTGTCCCAATAAAAATAAATAAATAAAATATAAATAAATAAAACCTTTTCTCTTGTCTTGTAATACTCCATGGCACCTTCATTACAATGTTAAACACAAACGGTGAGAGTAGACATCATTGCCTTCTTCCTGCTCTTAGTTGGACAACATTTGGTCTTTCATTGTTAAGTATATGAGCTCTCAGGTTTTTGTTAGATGCTGTGATGATTAGTTTTATGTGCCAACTTGTCTGGGCCACAGTGCCTAGGTATTTGATAACATATTATTCTAAATGTTTCTTTGAAGTTTTTTTTTTTTAGATTAGCATTTAAATCAGTGAATTTTGAATAAAGCAGATTACCTTTCATCATGTGGGCAGGCCTTATCTAATTGATTGAAAGTCTTAATAGAACAATGACTGAACTTTCCTGAGCAAGAAGGAATTCTACCAGCAGACTGCTGTTGGACTCAAACTGCCTTTGTTCTTGGGTCTTTATTCTGCTGCACTCCTCTGCAGATTTTGGACTTACCAAGTTCCATAATCATATGAGGCAATCTTTAAACTCTCTCTCCATATACACACATTTGCTGTTGCTGGTTCTCTGGAGAACCCTGACTGCTACAGATTGTGGTCTTCATAACTGGGGTGCTGCTGTAAAAAATACCTGCAAATATAGATATGGCTTTAGAACTGGGTAATGGGTAGAGCTGGAAGAATTTAAGTGCAGAGATTGTTTGTAGAAATATAGACATTAAAGGTGCTTTAGGTGAGACCTTGGGTGGAAATAAGGAGCATGTTGTTGGACACTGGAAGAAAGCCTATCCTTCTTATAAAGTAATAGAGAACTTGGGTGAATTGTGTTCTTATGTTTTATGGAAAGTAAAACTTTTGAGTGATGAATTTGGATATTTAGCAGAGGACATTTTTAAAGCACAGAGTTGAAAGTACACCTTCGTTTCTCCTTACTGCTCATAGTAACACGTGGTAAGAGAAAAATAAATCAGAAAGAATACAGGAGCCAGAGCAATTAGGCAAGAGAAAGAAAAAAATGAAAAGTTGTTGAAATTAGAAAGGAGGAATTCAAATTCTCCCTGTTTGCAGATGACATAATTTATATATAGGAAACCTAATGACTCTATCAAAATACTCCTAGAACTGATAAACAAATTCAGTAAAGTCATAAAATACAAAATTAATATATAAAAATCAGTAACATTTCTGTATGTATATGAACAATGAACGAACTGAAAAAAAATCAAGAAGGCAATCTCATTTACAATAGCTGCAAAAAATAAACTACCTAGGAATAATTTTAACCAAGGAGGGGAAAGACCACTATAAGGAGAACTATAAAACATTGATAAAGTGAAGCTGATACAAATGGAAAGGCATCTCATGTCTGTGAAGTAATATTATGAAAATGACCATATCACACAAAGCAATCTACAGAGTCAATGCAATCCCTACCAAAATATCAATGACATCTTTCCCAGAAATTGAAAAAAAATTCTAAAATTTGTGTGCAATCACAAAATACACTGAATAGCCAAGCAGTTCTGAGCAGAATGAAAAAGCTGGAGATATCACACTACCAGAACTCAAACTATACTACAAACCTGTAGTAATTAAAATAGCATGCTACTAGCAAAAATGGAACAGACACAAAAACCAAGGGGAGTAGAATAGAGAATCCATGTGTCCATAGCCAACTGATTTTGACAAAAAATGTCAAGAATACTCTGGGGACAAAGCTGTTCCTTCCATAATTGGTACTGGGAAAACTGGATATCCATAAGTAGAAGAATAAAACTAGATCCCTATCTCTCACCCTACACAAAAATTGACTCAAAATGGGTCAAAGACCTAAATATAAAACCTGAAACAGTAAAACTACTAGAAAAAGACATAGGGGAAATGTGTTAAGACATTGATGTGGGAGAATATTTTTTAATAAAACCTCAAAAGCACAGGCAACAAAAGCAAAAATAAACAAATGGAATTATAGCAAAGTATAAAGCTTCCACACAGCGAGGGAAACAAGGCAACCCACAGAATGGGAGAAAAATATCTGTAGACTGTTCATCTGACAGGGGAATAATATCCAGAATATACAAAGAACTCAAATAGTAACAGCAAAAACAAATAAACATCCAATTAAAAATCAGCAAATGATCTAAACAGTTCTCAGAAGAAGACATACAAATGGCTAACAAATATATGAAAAATGCTCAACATCACTCACTAATCATGAGGGCAATGAAAATCAAAACCACAAAACCCCAATTAACATGATTACTATAGAAAAGGTAAAGACAAAACAAATGCTGGTGAGGATACAGAGAAAAGGGAACTCTTATGCACTATTGGTGGGAATGCAAACTAGTAAAGCCACTGTGGAGAACAGTATGGAGAGCCTTCAAAAACCACACATAGACCTACTATGTGCATATGACATATGGTCCAGCAATCCCACTAGTGGAGATTTTTCCGAAGGAAGGGAAATCATTGTATCAGAGAGACAGCTGCAGCCCCCATGTTTACTGCAGCCCTATTCACAATAGCCAAGATATGGGATCAACCTACATGTTTCACAGCGTATGAATAGATAAGGAAAATGTGGTATATATATATACCTCGGGATACTATTCACCCATAAAAAAGAATGAAATCCTGTCATTTTCAGCAACAGGTGAAACTGGAAAACATTGTTTTAAGTGAAATAAGCCAGGACCACATGTCTTACTCATATGTTAAAGTGAAAAAAATTTGATCTCATAGACACATAAAACAAAGGATATCAGAGACTGGGAAAGGTAGAGAGAAGGGAGTGATAGAAATTTGTTAAAGGTTACAAAATTACAGCTAGAAATGAATAATAAGTTCTAGTGTTCTATACCACTGTAGGATAGCTATAGTTAGCAATAATATATTACGTACATTCGAATAGCTAGAAGAAAGATACTGAATGTTCTCAAAACAAAGAAATGATAAATGTTTGAGATGATGGATATACTAATCTGATCGCAATACATTGTAAGTATCAAAAAATCACTATATAAACAATCATTATCTGTAAATTAAAAAATAAAAAATGAGAATAAAAAAGAATATAAAGCAATGCAATTAAGAAAAAAGTTCCAGAACTTGAAGATGTAGACAGTCTCAGTCTACCTATATTGTAAAAAAATAAGAGATAAAATCTGTTCTGGAGAGAGCACCAAGATGTGACTGGACAGTCATCTAATAAAAAGATTACAGATGTGGCTGCTTAATCTAGTGAACTGAGCAGAGATGCTGCTAGTCTGGATTGAAGTGGTGCAGAGACAGGATGAAATGAAGGAATGCCAGCAGATGTCTGTGATTCTGTAGAACGGACCAACAGAGCTATCCATCTGCAAACATGTGTTATACTTCAGAAAAGGTAAGAATGACTTTAAAGGGGATTCAGAGATCAGGAGGCTTCCACTGTTCCCATAGGCCCATAGGGTATAGGGTCAAGGGATGAGGCTGCTCCTCCTTGGTTCCAGAGGGTGGAGTTCCCCCCCACCCCCAGGTTTTAGTGAACCAGGGCCTTGTGGATGGGGCTGCCCGCCAGGATTGAGCAGGTGGGCCTGGAAGATAGAGCATGGAGCCAAAGATGACTATTTTTACGACATAAAATCTAATGGAACTTGCCTTACTAGGTTTTGGACTTTTATGGGACCTATTGCTTCTTTCTTCTTTTCAATTTCTTCCTTGTGGAAGAAAGTAAGAATATTTATTCTGTTTGGTTTTAAAGTTGATATCAGATTGGGTTAATACTTTTAAAATTCTTGGGATGAGGTGAATGTGTTTACATGTGAAAAAACATTAAGTTCTGGGAGCAAGAGGACAGACTGTTATGGCTGAATTATGTCCTTCAAAGCGCTTTTTCTAGGATGAATTAATAAACTTAATTATCTCATATGATGACAGCGCTGATGGCCATTCCAGAAAAGGAATTCCAGAGTTCTTCTAAAGGGTGGTCTAGGCACTGGTGTCAGTGTCTAGCTTCCCCAGGTGGGTACTTTAAAGGTGATCATAGTGATACTCAGCAATGAGGTATGTAGCACTTTTTCTAGGATGGGTTTGCAGAGTTAATAGTCAGACCTCATATCTGAAACTCTAACCCAGTAACTCTGAATGTTCCTGTATCTGGAGATAGGGCTTTTAAAAAAGGTGATTAAGTTAAAATGAGGCTGTTAAAGTGGATGCCGTCCAACCTGAATGGTTTCCTCATAATAAGAGAATATTTGGACACAGAGCCACCAGGGATGTGTGCATATAGAGGAAAGACCACTTGAAGACGGAAGGCAGCCATCTTCAACACAAAGAGAGGAACCTCAGAACAGACCAACCCTGCTGAAGTCCCAGATCAAGTCATTCATCTTGATTTTTCAGCATCCAGATCAATGAGAAATGAATTTCTATTGTTTAAGCCCTCAGTCTGCGTCCTTTGGTAGGACTGCCCTAGCAGACTTGTACATGTGGTCTTTATCACACTGAGGAAGTTCCTTTTTATTCCTAGTTTGCTGAGAGCATTGAAATGAGCATTGAATCTTGACAGATTATTATTAATATTTTAGATATATTGATAATCATAGGTATTTGCTTCTTTATTCTGCTAAGACTGTAAAGTCTATTAATTATTTATGAGTGGTAAACCAATCTACATTACTGGGTTAAATCCCACTTTTAGAATGATTTATTATCTTTTAAATATTTTTTTCTGGACTCAATTTGCTAACATAATGGATTTTTGCAACTATGTTTATGAGAGATATTATTATGTAATTAAAAAATAGTATTTGTGTCAGATTTGGTATTTGGGTTATGAAACAAATTGGAAGTGCTTTTCCTCCTTTATTTTTAGGAGATCTTATGTACAATTTTTGTGTTATTGTGTTCTTCCAGGCCTGGAATTTTCTTTTTGGGAAGGCAGTTGATACAAATTCAATTTAATTTTATGTCAGTTTTGGTAGGTTTTATTTTTTAAGAAATATGTCTGTTTTACCTAAGTTGTCAACTGTATTGGAATAAAGTTGCTCATAATAGTCTGCCCTAATTCTTTAAATATCTCTAGAATCCAGAGTGACAAACCAATCTTTTATTGCTGATATTGGAACCTTTTCTCTCTTTTTCTTGATCAATCTAGCTAGTTTATCAATTTTGTTGCTTTTTTCAAAGGACTAATTTGGGGCTTTGTCAATTCTTTCTATAATTTGTATTTTTTATCTCATAGATATCTCCAGATACCTATTTTTTATATCTCTTACTTAGTTTATGTTTACTTTGGTCTTCTTTCTCTAGCTTCTACAGGTACAGCTTCCGAGACACTTCCATCAAACTGGTTAACATAGCCTTCATGTAACTTTCTTAGTTATTGTGTTAAAACGTTCATATTCTACCCATAGAAAGATTCATTTGTACCCTTGTAAGATGAACCACAGAAATGAACCCTCGAATCCCTCTCCCTCCACCCACTCCCCCTTCGCTCCCCCCTCCCTGTATCCTTAGGTTGTTATTAGGTTATAGCTTTCATATAAAAAGGTTTAAATTAATTTCATAATAGGAGTGTGTACATTGGATACTTTTTCTTCCATTCCTGTGATACTTTGCTAAGAAGAACATTTTCCAGCTCCATCCATG
>CAUYQV010104384.1:0-10455 GCA_963574575.1 Galagoides demidoff | reverse complement strand
AGCCTCCTAAATAGCTGGGACTACGGGTGTGCACCACAACACAGGGTAATTTATATATATATTTTTTGAGACAGAGCCTCAAGCTATCCCCCTGGGTAGAGTGCTGTGACTTCACAGCTCACAGCAACCTCCAACTCCTGGGCTCAAGCAAGTCTCCTGCCTCCGCCTCCCAAGTAGCTGGGACCACAGGCGCCCGCCACAATGCCCGGCTATTTTTTGGTTGCAGCCATCATTGTTGTTTGGCGGGTCTAGGTTGGATTCGAACCCACCACCTTAGGTGTATGTGGCTGGCGCCTTAGCCACTTGAGCCACAGGTGCCGAGCCAATTTTTATATTTTTTGTAGAGATGGGGTTTCACTCTTGCTCAGGCTTGTCTTGAACTCCTGACCCCAAGCTCAGCCTCCTAAAGTGCTGGGATTACAGGTGTGAGCCACCATGTCAGGCCTCCTATAGCTATTTTAAAGTGTCTTCTGTGACTTCCTTTGCTCTATACAGAGAGCAATGACATACTCATCTATAGTTCCCAATGATTTTGCGACTTTATTAGTATTATTTATGTTTAACCCTTTACTTTCTCTGGATCTTATTGCTATATGCTATTTTTTTTTTGAGACAAAGTCTCAAGCTGTTGCCCGGTATAGAGTCCTGTAATGTCATAGCTCACAGCATCCTCCAACTTGGGCTTAAGCAATCCTCTTGCCTCAGCTTTTCTATATATATATATATATATATTTTTTTTTTTTTTAGTAGAGATGGGGTCTCGCTTTTGCTTAGGCTATTCTCCAACTCCTGACCTTAAGCAATCCACCCACCTTGGCCTCCCAGAGTGCTAGGATTATAGGCATGAGCCACCTTGCCCAACCTGTTATATTCTTTTTTTTTTTTTTTTGAGACAGAGCCTCAAGCTATCCCCGTGGGTAGAGTGCCATGGCATCACAGCTCATAGCAACCTCCAACTCCTGGGCTCAAGCGAGTCTCCTGCCTCTGCCTCCCAAGTAGCTGGGATCACAGGCGCCCGCCACAACACCCGGCCATTTTTTTTTTTTTGGTTGCAGCCATCATTGTTGTTTGGCGGGTCCGGGCTAGGGATTTGAACCCGCCACCTTAGGTGTACGTGGCTGGCGCCTTAGCCGATTGAGCCACAGGCGCCGAGCCCAACCTGTTATATTCTATTTACCAAATAATCGTGTGTCTTAGAACCATTTATTGAATGAACAGTCCACCAATTTGCAATTCCTGCTTTGTTTTTATGACATTCCTCATTATCCCAGGGTCAATTTCTGAACTAGTAAGTACCATTAATCTGACCATGAATTGTTGTACTAGACAATATTAGTTTACTGATGTAGCTCATTTGCAATGGGTTTTTAATCTAGTAAGGCTAGTTTCTTTCCTTTTCAAATGTTATTAACTAGTCTTGATTGTTTATTCTTTTTTTTTTTTTTTTTTTGCGGTTTTTGGCTGGTGTTGGGTTTGAACCCGCCACCTCCAGTATATGGGACCGGCACCCTACCCTTTTAAGCCACAGGCGCTGCCCCGAGTGTTTATTCTTTCAAATGGTTTATAAAAAGGATGTGTCACAGCTCAGCACCTGTGGCTCAAGTGGCAAAGGCACCAGTCACATATACCTAAGGTGGTGGGTTCGAATCCAGCCAAAACAACGACAGCTGCAACCAAAAAATAGCTGGGCGTGTGGCAGGCGCCTGTGGTCCCAGCTACTTGGGAACCTGAGGCAGGAGACTTGCTTGAGCCCAGGAGTTGGAGGTTGCTGTGAGCTGTGATGGTATAGCACTCTACCCAGGGGGACAGCTTGAGGCTCTGCCTCAAAAAAAAAAAAAAAAAGGATGTGTCAAGTTCTCAAAAAAAAAAAAAAGTAAAACAGAATTTTGGATAGATTTATGTTATAAGCTAAACTTAACATTCAGATTTCCATCCTCAAGCCTATGTTGTTTCAATGTTTTAGATCACTAAAAAAAATACTTTGTTTCTTTTTTATTTTTTATTTTTTTTGAGACAGAGTCATAAGCTGTCATCCTGGGTAGAGTGCCATTTTGTTGAGTTCACAGCAACCTCCTATTAGGGCTCAAGTGATCCTCTTCCCTCAGTTTTTCTATTTTTGGTAGAGACAGGGTCTTACTTTTGCTCAGGCTGGTCTTGAACTCATGAGCTCAAGCAATCCATCTGCTTTAACCTCCCAGGGTGCTAGGATTACAGGTGTGAGTCACTGCTCCTGGCAAGTTTTGTTTTTTGTTTTTTTCTGTTTTTTTGAGACAGAGCCTCAAGCTGTCCCCCTGGGTAGAGTGCTGTAGCATCACAGCTCACAGCAACTTCCAACTCCTGGGCTCAAGTGAGTCTCCTGCCTCAGCCTCCCAAGTAGCTGGGACCACAGGCATCTGCCACAATACCTGGCTATTTTTTTGTTGCAGCCGTCATTGTTGTTTTGGCGGGCCTGGGCTGGATTCGAACCTGCCACCTTAGGTGTATGTGGCTGGCGCCTTAGCCACTTGAGCCAAAGGCACTGAGCCTGTTTTTTGTTTTTTGCAGTTTTTGGCTGGGGCTAGGTTTGAACCCGCCACCTTTGGGATATGGGGCCAGCACCCTACTCCTTTGAGCCACAGGTGCCACCCAAGAAAAACTGGAAGTTTTAAAACCATATCAAAAAATCTCATTCCACTTACCATAGCATCAAAATTATTAAATGCTTAGGGAATTAATTTGAAGAAAGAAAAGGCCTGGCGAAGTGACTGGTGCCTATAATCCTAGCACTGTGGGAGTCCAAGGCTTGTGGATTGCCTGAACTCAGAAGTTCAAGACCAGCCTGAGCAAGAGCAAGACCCCCATCTCTACTAAAAATAGAAAAACTAGCTGAGCATTATGGTGGGTGTCTGTAGTCTCTGCTTACTTGGGAGGCTGAGGCAGGAGAATTGCTGAGCTCAAGAGTTTGAGGTTGCTGTGAGCTATAATGACACCATGGCACTCAAACCCAGGGTGACAGAGTAAGTCTTTCTTATTTATTTAGTAATTTTTAAATTTTTTTAGAGACAGAGTTTCACTTTGTCGCCCTTGGTAGAGTGCTGTGATGCCACTCTTAGGCAATTCTCTTGCCTCAGCCTCCCAAGTAGCTGGGACTACAGGTGCTTACCACAACACCTGGCTATTTTTTGGTTGTAGTTATCAATGTTTGGCAGGTCCGGGCTGGATTCGAACCTGCCAGCTCTGGTGTATGTGGCTGGTGCCTTAGCTGCTTGAACTACAGGCACCGAACCAAGTTTTTCTATTCTTTTTTTTTGAGACGGAGCCTCAAGCTATCCCCCTGGGTAGAGTGCCATGGCATCACAGTTCATAGCAACCTCCAACTCCTGGGCTCAAGTGAGTCTCCTGTCTCCGCCTCCCAAGCAGCTGGGACCACAGGCGCCCACCACAACGCCCGGCCATTTTTTTTTTTTTTGGTTGCAGCCATCATTGTTGTTTGGCGGGCCAGGCTGGGGATTCGAACCCGCCACCTTAGGTGTACGTGGCTGGCGCCTTAGCCGATTGAGCCACAGGCGCCGAGCCAAGTTTTTCTATTCTTAGTAGAGATATGATGGGGTCATGCTTTTGCTCAGGCTGGTCTCACCATCTGGAACTCAAGTAGTCTACCTGCCTTGGCCTCCCAGAGTGTTGGGATTATAGGCATAAACCACTGTGCCCAACCATTACTTAGTATTATAATTGTAAGTAATAATAACCATAACTGTAATCAGAATTCTTGAGTCTTTTATAGCTTTGTTTAAATATAATTGACATACAGTAAATTTTAGATATTCAGGATGTGCAGTGAGGTAAATTTTGACATGAAACCATCACCGCAATGAAGACTGCAGACATACCTATCTGTCACCACTAGGTGTCCTCATGTCCCTGTATGATCATTTTCTTCTCTGCCCTTCTTCCTCCAGATCCTACAGGTTTCTTTCTATCACTATGGATTACTTTGCATTTTCAGGGATGTACAGAGATATCTGTTTGGGTTTCTGCTTTCAGCTCTTTTCGGGATACATGCAGAAGTGAAATTGCTGAATTAAATGTGTTTAACTTTCTTTTCTTTCTTTCTTTTTCTTTTCTTTTCTTTTCTTTTTTTTTTTTGGTTGCAATTTTTGGCCAGGGCTGGGTTTGAACCCACTACCTCCAGCATATGGGGCTGGTGCCCTACTCCTTGAGCCACAGGCACCACCCATGTTTAACTTTCTGAGGAACCACCAAACTGTTTTCCACAGTAGCTGCCCCATTTTACATTCCCACCAGCAATGTATGAGGCTTCCAGTTTTTCCACATCTTGCCAACACTTGTTATTTTCCACTTTTTGACAGCAGCCATCCTAATAGGCGTGAGGTGGTATCTCATTATGGTTCTGCATTGCATATCTCTTTTCATCTGCCTATTGGCCATTTGTCTGTCCTTTTTGTTTTTATTTATTTATTTTTTGAGACAGAGTCTCTCACTCTGTCACTCTGGGTAGAGTGCTCTGGCATCATCACAGCTCACAGCAAGCTCAAACTCTCGGGCTCACGTGATCCTTTTGCCTCAGTCTCCCAAGCAGCTGGGACTGCAGGTGCCCACAGTGATGCTATACTAGTTTTTCCATTTTTAGTACAGACAAAGTCTCACTCTTGCTCAGGCTGGGCTCCAACTCTGAGCTTAAGCTGACCTCCCAGAGTGCTAGGATTATAGGTGTGAGCCACTGCTCCTGGCCCATTTGTCTTTCTTTTTTGGAGAAATGGCCATTGAAGTTTCTTTACATGTTGGAAAGTATTTTTCTCTTCTATGTATATATTTTTTATTTTTGCCTCTAAACATTATGTTATAAGATGAACTATATATATATACATATTTTTTTTTTTGAGACAGAGCCTCAAGCTGTCCCCCAGATAGAGTGCTGTGGTATCACAGCTCACAGCAACCTCTAACTCCTGGGCTCAAGCGAATCTCCTGCCTCAGCCTCCCAAGCAGCTGGGACCACAGGTGCCCGCCACAATGCCTGGCTATTTTTTGGTTGCAGCCGTCATTGTTGTTTGGCGGGCCCAGGCTGGATTTGAACCTGACACCTTAGGTGAACGTGGCTGGCACCTTAGCCACTTGAGCCATAGGCGCCGAGCCTTTTCTTGCAGTTTTTGACCAGGGCTGGGTTTGAACCCGCCACCTCCGGTATATGGGGCTGGTGCTATACTCCTTTGAGCCACAGGCACTGCCTGATGAACTGTATTTTTAATGTGCTACTGTTTTGGATTATATGATATTTCATTTGGAATTTTTGCATCTAGCAGGCCCTGATAATCTGCTCCCAAATTTCTGACTCACACAAATTGTAAGAAAACTATTTATTATTGTTTTAAACTCTTCATTTGGGGATAATTTGTTACACAACAATAGATAATTAATGCAGGATTTGATCTGGAAAGTAGGCCTCCTCCATGTGAAAATGGAAATTTCTACCCCTTTTCTTCTTTCCTGGGTTCTCACTTTCTTCATTCCATATCCAGGGTTTGAGCTACATCTGCACATCTGCACAGACCTGAAAGCTCATGGGAAATGATGTGAACTCTATTCAAAACTGGGTTTTAGCCACAAATGAACTTTCTCATGGACCTCAGAGGGCAGGGAATAGAAGCCAGATTGCAGGAAAGGTCAAAGGAAACACAACCTTCTTTCAAGGAAGGGTTTGGTAGAAACTGTAGGTAGAAGTTATCAGGGCCCAAGGGTAGGAAGCATCATATCCCTAGTACTGTGGGAGTATCCTGCCCTGTCTTAGCCTGGAGTCTGTCTTCTCCCATTCCTCCCTTGTCCCCTGCGACTGAATCCCTGCTGAGGCCACTTGGGTAAAGTAGGACTAAGCCTGTTCATTAATTAGAGGACTCTGTTCCCCTTGCCATGGACACTGGTTCAGGCTTGGATGCATGATCCAAGCCAGTCAAATTAGAGCCTTCCTTTGAAATTTTTCCAGAGATATCAGAAAAAACACTCCTTTTTTTTTTCTTTTAGGATTATGAGTTATAAAAACAATGTAAGTCTAAGGTGCCTGCAACCACTTATCCCCTCACCTGGAGAGAAAGCCTGCTAGAGAACCAAGTCTAATCAGAGAAAAGAAGACCTATGGATGAAGAACAATCATGTAAGCACCTGGACCCAGCCATGCCTGAAGGCTTAGGGATTTCAGTTACATTTGTGACAAGTTTTTTTTTTTTTTTTCCCTTGAGCTAGTTTAGAGTTGAGTTTCTGTCAGGTACCAGTGACTGCAACCTGAACAGAAGGAAGTTTTCTGGTAACACAGAAAGAAACATATTCCCTAAGCCAGGCACAGTGGTTTACACCTGTAATCCCAAGTACTCTGGGAGGCCAGGGCAGAAGGATCACGTGAGCTTGGGAGTTTGTGACCATCCTGATTAAGATTGAGACCCTGTCTCTACTAAAAATAGAAAAATATATGGAAATAAAACTTTGTGCACCTAGTCAAAAAATAAATAAATAAAAATCGAAATAGAAAAATAGGCCAGGCATTGTGGTGGACCTCTGTCATCCTAGCACTCAGAGGCTGAGGCAAATGATTGCTCAAGCCCAAGAGTTTGAGGTTGCTATGGGGTCTGATACCATGACACTATACCCAAGGCAACGGAGTAAGGCACTGTCTCAAAACAAACAAACAAAACCATAGTCCCCTAGGGACCCAAGCAACCTCCTGTGGAATCCATCCCCCCAGTGAGAGTATACAACTTGAGAGGGAGGAGAGGCATCTCAGCTGGGTGCTGGGACAGAGCCTGGTGAGATACCTGGGGCAGGGCTGGTGGGGCAAGGGATGGGTGGTCTGCTCTCCACCCCCAAAGCCCACCCTGGTGCAGAGTTTGCCCTGCATGCTGCAGGGGCCCCAAGGGTGCCTTCTGCTCCATAGTTGGTCTGCAATGCCCATGGGCTACTTAGGGGAACCCAGGTGGTCCAGGGTACTCAGCCTCAGTGCAGGCACAGGGAGTGGATAAGCAGCAGTGAGCCCTGTGCAAAGTTGAGCAAAGTCCAGCCTTGGTGAGAATCCCCCCAGGACACAAACCCCTGGAGGTCACAGGGATCTTTCTGAAAAGAGAAGGCTGAACCTGCCCTTAACAGGGGGACTACTGATCAACACAATTTAGGGACAAATGGGACACAAGTACCTGGGAACTATAAGACTGGGAGGGAGATAAAGATGGGTTGTGGCTGTGTGTAATTTGTAGAATCAAAGATAATTTAGCTGAGCTCTGCTTGCTGGGTTTGGGATCAGGGTTATATTCACCTCCTAAAATGAATTGGAGTGGCAGGGCATGGTGGCTCATGCCTGTAATCCTAACACTCTGGAAGGCTGAGGCAGGAAGATCGCTTGAGTGCAGGAGTTGGAGGTTGCTGTGAGCTGTGATGCCAAAACACTCTACCCAGGGCGACAGCTTGAGGCCGTCTCAAAAAAAAAAAGAATAATTTTCTTGACTTGGCGCCCATAGTATATTGGTTACGGACCCAGCCACATAACACCGAGGGTGGCAGGTTCGAGCCCAGACCAGCTAAACAACTGCAATAAAAATATAGCTGGGAGTTGTGGTGGGTGCCTGTAGTCCCAGCTACTTGGGAGGCTGAGGTAAGAGAATCGCTTAAGCCCAAGAGTTTGAGGTTGCTATGAGCTGTGACGCCATGGCACTCTACCAAGGGCGACACAATAAGATTCTGTCTTAAATAAATAAATAAAAATAATTTCCATAATTTTACATTGCTGCATTAATTACCTCAACTTACTAATTATATTTGTCTTTTCTCTCCCTTTCTTCTTCTTCTTCTTTTTTTTTTGAGACAGAGCCTCAAGCTGTCGCCCTGGGTAGAGTGTCATGGCATCATAGCTCACAGCAACCTCCAACTCCTGGGCTCAAGCAATTCTCCTGCCTCTGCCTCCCAAGTAGCTGGGATTACAGGCACCCTCCAGAACAGCCTGCTATTTTTTGGTTGTGGTTGTCACTGTTGTTTTGGTGGGCCCAGGCTGGATTCTAAACTTCTAGCTCGGATGTATGTGGCTGGCGCCCTCGCCACTAAGCTATAGGCACCGAGCCTTGTCTCTCCCTTTCTTCTGTTAAACTTGGGATGAGTCTAGGTATCTCAGTGCGATTTTTTTCAAAGAATCAACGTTTGGATTTATTTATCAATTTTATTGTTTTCAAATTCTTTTTTTTTTTTTGAGACAAAGTGTTACTCTATCACCCTGGGTAGAGAACTTCAGTGTCATATCTCATAGCAACTTCAAACTCTTGGGCTAAAGTCTCTTGCCTTAGTCTCCTGAGTAGCGGAGACTACAAGCACCTGCCACTACTCCTGGTTAGTTTTTTTTTTTTTTTAGAGACGAGTCTCATTCCACTGCCCTTGGCAGAGTGCTGTGGTGTCATAGCTCACAGCAACCTACAGCTCTTGGGCTTAGGCAATTCTCTTGTTTCAGCCTCCCCAGTAGCTGGGACTACAGGCGCCTGCCACAGTGTCCGGATATTTTTCGTTGCAGTTTGGCCAGGGCTGGGTTTGAACCCGCCACCCTCAGTATACAGGTTGGCCCTACTCCTTGAGTCACAGGCGCAACCCAGTTTTTGTTTTTATTTTTTTCTATTTTAGTAGAGATGAGTATTTTTTTTTTTTGGCCAGGGCTGGGTTAGAACCCACCACCTCTGGCATATGGAGCCGGCACCCTACTCCTTTGAGCCACAGGCGCCACCCTCGTAGAGATGAGTCTTGATCTTGCTTGGGCTGATCTCCAACTCCTGAGCTCAGGCATCCTCTAGGATTAAGCATGAGCCAACACAGCCAGCCTCAAATTCATTAAATTTGACCTTCATCTTTATGTCTTTATTATTTATTTTTTCTAGTTTTGCTTAAGTCTGCTTTAAAGTTCTTTTCCTGAGATGTTGAGTTCATTAGTTTATATAATTTTTTTTCTTACAACAATGAATGTACTTAAAGTTGTTAAGTTTCACAATGTTCAGCTTTAGGAAGGAGGCCTAACAAGTAACACTCCTTGAAGTCATCCTGAAGCAAATTGACATTCTTCCTTTAAATATAATTATGTAGCATTTGAGATTTGAAAACAAGCCATTATACTTTTTATTTTCTCTTTGACTCAACATTTAGTTAAGAAAGAGTCTAGGATTGTTGTCATTTTTCTTGTTGGTTGGTTTACTTTGTGGGTAATTTTTGGTTTATCCGATATATATAATGGACATAGAGTTGGCTGGTCTAGTTTCTACCTTGGGGGATACTTGATGTGTTGTGTCTTTTTAATACACTTAGGCAGTAAACGTTTCATGTACAAAAAGAAGATACAAGCTGTGTGTGGGACGGAGTTTGATACAGATCTTTGATTCAGTCTTACTCATGGTAGTGTCTGGGTCTTTGGTGTCTTTAATTCTGGTCAGTTAAAATTCTTCTAGGGGCGGTGCCCGTGGCTCAGTGGGTAGGGTGCTGGACACATACACTGAGGCTGGTGGGTTCACCCTGGCCCAGGCCAGCTAAAACAATGACAACTGCAACAACAACAACAGCAGCAACAACAAAATATCCGGCCATTGTGGCGGTCGCCTGTAGTCCCAATTACTCAGGAGGCTGAGGAGGATCCCTTAAGCCCAAGAGTTTGAAGTTGCTGTGAACTGTGATGCCACAGCACTCTACCCAGGGCAACAGCTTGAGACTGTCTCAAACAAAACAAAACAAAACAAAACAAAAAGAACCTCTTCTAGGCTGATTAAATAGTATGCTAAAGACTCTACATTTGTGTTTCTGGTAATATTTCTTTGTACTGTTAACATTTTTGCTGAGCATTTTAGTTCTTTCTTTTTCATACAACATCCATTTATTTTGCTATAGTTCTTTTTTTTTTTTTTTGAGATAGAGTCTTACTTTGCCACCCTCAGTAAAGTGCTGTGGCGACACAGCTCACAGCAACCTCAAACTCTTAGACTCAAGCAATTCTCTTTACCTCAGCCTTTGGAGTAGCTGGGACTATAGGTGCCCACCACAACCCCTGACTATTTTTTGAGATGATGTCTTGTTCTGGCTCAGGCTGGTCTGGAACCTGTGAGTTCAGGCAATCCACCTGCCTTGGCCTCCCAAATGCTAGGATTATAGGCATGAGCCACATGCCCGGCCTGCCATAGTTCTGTAGGTCAGAAGACCAGTGCAGCATGGCTGGGTTCCCCACGCAAGATGAAATCAGAATGTTGGCTGGCTGTGTCCTCCTCTGGAACTTAGGGTCCCCTTCCAAGCCCCTTCTTGTTACTGTCAGAATTCAGTTTCTTTTTTTTTTTTTTTTGAGACGGAGCCTCAAGCTATCCCCCTGGGTAGAGTGCCATGGCATCACAGCTCATAGCAACCTCCAACTCCTGGGCTCAAGCGAGTCTCCTGCCTCTGCCTCCCAAGTAGCTGGGACCACAG
>CAUYQV010104383.1:0-32015 GCA_963574575.1 Galagoides demidoff | reverse complement strand
CTTTGGCCTTCAGTTGCTGCTGCACAGTGTCTGCTTCTTAATCAGACACAAATATAGTTCTAATCTCCTGTAGGGCAGTCTGGTGGATGTTGGACAGTCTGATTTTGGCCATGGAGCTTCACAGAATACTGGAGAATACACAGTATTCTTTCTATAAAATTGTTATCAACTCTCTGGACATGTAAGAGTACCAAATTACAGGATCAAATGGCAGGACTATTTTTGTTCTCTAAGTGTTCTCCAGATGTCTTTCCAAAAGGAACATATTAGTTTGCATTCCCACCAGCAGTGTAGAAGTATTCCCTTTTCTCCACATCCATGCCGACATCTCTGGTTTTGGGATTTTGTGATATGGGCTAATCTTAATGGAGTTAGGTGTTATCTCAAAGTAGTTTTGTTTGCATTTCTCTCATGATTAAGGACCAAAAAAAACCAGATTACAACAAAGGTATTTGTATCAGAATGTTTATTGCAGCCCAATTCATAATTGCCAGGTCATGGAAGAAGCCCAAGTGCCCATCGATCCACAAATGGATCAATAAACTGTGGTATATGTACACCATGGAATACTGTGCATCCATAAAGAAAGATGGAGACTTTACCTCCTTCATGTTTACATAGATGAAGCTGGAAAATGTTCTTCTTAGCAAAGTATCACAAGAATGGAAAAAAAAATCCAATGTACACAGCCCTATTATGAAACTAATTTATAGCTTTCATATGAAAGCTATAACCTAATTATAACCTAAGAATAGGGGGGGAAGGGAGGGGAGGGGGGTGCATGGGTGGAGGGAGGGTGATTGGCGGGATCACCTCTATGGTTTATTTTACAAGGGTACAAGTGAATCTTTCTAAAAGTAGAATATAAACATCTTAACACAATAACTAAGAAAATGACATAGAGGCTATGTTAAACAGTTTGATGAAAATATTTCAAATTGTATACAAAAACACCACACTGTACCCCATGATTGCATTAATGTATACAGCTATTATTTAATTTTAAAAAGTATCAAATTAACCAAAATTAAAAACTTTTTTTTCTGTCTTTATCTCCTTCAGGGCAACAAAGAGGGTTATATTAACTACAGTTATATATGTTTCTTTTTCTTTATTTTTTATTTTATCATTATTATTTTTTTGTCTTCCTTTATCTCTTTCTTCACTGTTCCATAGAGTCACCTTAACCCCATAGCCTAAAGTTCAAGAAGAAAATAAGAGAAATAAGAAAAAGAAGAAAGGAGGGGGAAAAATACCAAAAGAAGAAATCACACATGAGTAGAAACGAGCAAAATAACCCTGGCAACATGAAGAACCAAAACCGAAAAACTCTCCCAAGAGATCCCAATGGAACTACTACAGAAAACTACAACTTTAAAAAACTGTTGAAATGACAGGGATGAAATTCAGATTATGCACATCAAATAAGATTAAAGGAATTAAAGGGAAAGTAGAAAAGCTGCAAAAAGAAGTCCAAGAAATATTCTAAGAAATTAACAAAATTGAAGGCAAAGGAACCAAGTATCTAGAAATAATAAGAAGGAATATAATGGAGCTTAAAGAACTAGAAGAGACATTCAGAGAATTTCAAAACAAAGTAGAGAGTTTCAATAATAGATTAAACCATGGAGAAGAAAGGATCTGAGCTTGACAACAAGGCTCTTGAGCTAACCCAGTCAATTAAAGAGGCAGAGAAAAAAAGAGAGAAAGAGAGAACTAAAACAGAGCAATTTCTTAGAAGTTTTATGGGACTATACAACACACATAAACATATGAATCATAGCTACTTCTGAAAACGAAAAAGAATGGACCCAAAACATAAAAGCTCTAGTTGATGATATTATAATTGAAAAACATTGTTAAAGATTCAGATATACATCTGCTAGATGGATATTGAACTTTTGAATGACTGAATTCAAACAAAGAAAGCATCTCGTAGACATATTATAATTAATCTGACCAAAGCCAAATGAAAGAGAAAATTCTGCAACTAGCCAAGCATCAGTGGCATCTGACCTACAAGGGTAAACCTTAAACCTATCAGTTTAATAGGTGATTTCTTAGCAAAAACTTTAGAAACTAGAAGGGAATGGCCCATAACATCAATTTTCTCAAACAAAACAACCACCAGCCTAGGATCCTGTATCTTGCAAAACTACATTTCATATTTGATGAAGAAAGAAATCAAATCTTTTATTGACAAGAAAACACTGAGGAAATTTGTTAATACTACACCATCTCTGCAGGAAGGTATTCATATTTGTATTATATACAGAACAACACAATGGACTTTGAGGAAAATAAAACTGCCTGGAATTTAAGGGACAAAGCCTAGCTACCACAATGTCCCAAGTAATAAATCAAAGCAAGAGTCTTTAAAAAGAACAGAAACCCATCACACTAATCAATTCTCTCAATAAATTTGAATGGTTTAAATAAAATACTGAAGGGACATAGGCTGGCCAACTAGATTAAAAAATGAAGCATACGTTACCTTCAGGAAATGCATATAACCCCCAAAGATAAATCAAGACTTAGGGTGAAGGTTTGAAAAACAATATTTCATGCAAATGGGAACTACAAGAAAATGGGAGTTGCAATTCTTATTGCAGGTACAATAGACTTTAAAGTAACAAAAGTAAAGAAAGATAAAACTAGACACTATTTACTTGTCAAAGTAACCATTGAATAAGAAGACATGTCAATTCAAAATACTTATGCACCGAACTTAAATGCTCAAAGATTTATAAAGCAAAATTACTGCTCTAAATAATATGATAAATAACAATACCATAATACCTGGGGACATCAACACCCCATTGACAAATTGGACAGATCCTCCAAGCAGAAACCAAACAAAGAAAGTATAGACTTAAACACAGCTCTAGAAGAAATAGGCTTAACAGATCTACAGAACATTTCACCACAATACTGAATATACATTCTTATTGGCTCATGGATCATTTTCCAAGGTTGATCATTTTCTAGGTGACAAAGTAAATCTCAAAAAATTTTAAAAAATAGAAATTTTACTGTATATTCTTATAGATCACAATGGAAGAAAAGTAGATATCAATTCCAATAGAAACACTCATCACCACACAAAGTTATGAAAACTAAACAACTTACTGCTGAGCAGTAGTTTGGTAAAGCAGGAGATAAGGATGGAAGCCAAAAGATTCCTTGAATAAAATGACAATGAGGCTACAAGATCCCAAAATTTGTGGATTACCTCAAAAGCAGTGGTGAGTGGGAAATTCATTGCCTTCAATGTTCACATTCAGAAATCAAAAAATCAACAGTCTAACAAATCAGCTCAAGGAATTTGAAGGAGATGAGCAATTCAGCCCCATACTGAGCAAAAAAAAAGGAATAACTAAAATTAAATCATAAATAAATGCAATTGAGAACAAAAGAACTATTCAGATTAACAAAACAAAAGGCTGGTTCTTTGAAAAGATAAAATTAACAACCATTGGCCAGATTAATCAGAAACTGAAAAGATCTTTGATACACTTAATCAGAAATGAAAAAGGAGAAATACATTGAACCAAGTAACATACATTTCACATTGTATATCAAAGCAGTACCTTGAACCCCATAAATGCATCAATGTACAAAGTTATGATTTAATAAAAACCAATTAATTACTAAAAAAAGGAAAAAGAGAAATAACAAATATACCATGGAAATATAAAATATCATCACAGAATACCATACAAATGTTGATGCCCAGAAATTTGAAGAAATGGAGAAAATGGAAAAATTCCTGGAATCACACTACTTCTCTACATTCAACCAGGAGGAAATAGAATTCTTGAACAGACCAATATCAAGCTCTGAAATTGAAACAACAATAAAAAGTCTTTCAACCAAAAAAGTCTTGAACCAGACAATGTCACACCAGAATTCTACAAAACCTTTTTAAATAAGAGCTTGTACCTAAATTTCAGAATCTATTCCATAACATTGAAAGAAGGAGCCCTCCCCAACTCTTTCTATGAAGCAAACATCACTTTGATACTGAAAATAGGAGTGAACATAATGAAAAAAATTAACTACAGACCAATATCTTTAATAAATATAGATGTAAAAATACTCAATGAAATCTTAGAAAACAGAATTTAGCTACACATCAAAAAAGTTCTTCATGACTAAGTAGACTTCCAACCTGAGATTCAAGTCTTTTTCAATACATGCAAATCTATAAACATAATTCACTATATAAGTAGAAGCAAAAGCAATAACCATATGATCCTCTCAATAGATGCAGAAAAAGCATTTGACAAAATTTACACCCATCTTGATAAATAACACTTAAGAAAATTGTCATAGATGGGGCATTTCTTAAACTGATAGAAGTGATCTATGGCAAAGCCAACATCATGTTGAATGGAGAAAAATTGAAAGCATATCCACTTAGAACAAGATCCAGACAAGGATGTTCTGTATCACCACTACTATTCAGCATAGGGTTCAAAGTCCTAGCCAGGGCAATCAGATAAGACAAGGATATCAAGGGAATCTAAAGGGGGACCTCTAAAGAGGCCAAACAATTTTTCTTTGTGGATGACATGATCATATACCTCGAAAACCCAAAAGATTCAACCAAAAGATTCCTTGAATTGATAAAGAAATGAAGCAACATCTCAGCATATAAAGTTAATGTACAGAAAGCAGTAGCCTTCATATATACCAACAGCAGTTAAGCCAAGAATCAAATCAAAGACACAATACCCTTCACTGTAGCATCAAAGAAAATGAAATACTTTGGATTATGTTTATCAAGGGTCTTGAAAGATCTTTATAGAGAGAACTACAAAGCCCTGAGAAAAGAAATTGCAGATAATTTTAACCAATGGAAGAATATATCATGCTCCTGGTTTGGTAGAATCAACCATGTTAAAATGTCTATACTACCCAAAGTGCTCTATAGACTTAATTAAATTCCCATTATTATTATTATTATTATTATTATTGTTGTTGTTATTATTTAGACAGAGCCTCAAGCCGTCCCCCTGGGTAGAGTGCTATGGCATCACAGCTCACCCCAACCTCCAACTCCTGGGCTTAAGCAAGTCTCCTGCCTCAGCCTCCCAAGTAGCTGGGACCACAGGCACCCGCCACAATGCCCAGCTATTTTTTGGTTGCAACCATCATTGTTGTTTGGCAGGCCTGGGCTGGATTTGAACCCACCACCTTAGGTGTATATGGCTGGTGCCTTAGCCACTTGAGCCACAGGCACTGAGCCAATTCCCATTATCATTAAATTACCAATATCATACTTTGCAGATCTCAAAAAAATACTTCTGAAATGTGCGTAGAAGAAGAAAAGAAACCTGAATATACAATGCAATTCTACAAAGTAAAAAGAAATTTTGAGGCATCATCTCATGAGACTTCAGACTATACTTTAAGACTATAGTAATCAAAACAGCATGGTATTGGCATACAAACAGAGAACTAGAAGACATGAAACGAGTTTCATGTTACCATCTGGTCTTTGATAAATTAAACAAAAGCATACACTGGGGAAAGAAATCCCTATGTAAAAATGCAATCAATTGGGCGGCACCTGTGGCTCAAAAGGGTTGGGGGCCGGCCCCAGGTGCCAGAGTTGGCTGTTCAAAACCCACCCCCGCCAAAAAAAAAAAAAAAAAAAAAAAAAAAAAGAATGCAATACATGATACTGGGAGAACTGGTTAGCCATGTGTAAAAGGACTGAAACTTTCCCTGCATCTCTCATCACTTATAAAAATTAACTTATGATGCATGAAAGATTTAAATCTAAGACATGAAACTAAAAACTTTAGGAGAAAGTGTGGAGACTTTACATCTTTTTTATTAACCTGGATCGAGTTGGAACATTCTTCTTAGTAAAGCATCACAAGAATGGAGAAGCAAGAATCCAATGTATTCAATTATAATATGAAGGCAATAGATGAGGTGCCACAAGGTGGCGGGTAGAGGAATGAGGGATTGGGAAGATGGGAGGAAGAAGAGGGATGGGGGTCATGGAGAATGGCACATCTCTTGGGGGGTGGGACACAATTACAAGAGGCACTTTACCTAACAAATGCAGTGTAACCTAATTCTTTGTACCCTCAATGAATTCCAAACCAAAAAAAAAAAAAAGGGGGAGGGTGGGTGGGTGGGAAAAACTCTTAACCTTTTTGCCCTATGGAAAGAATTTATGAAGAAGACTCCACTGGCAAGCATAACAACTACAAAAATAAATACGCAGGACCTGACCTGAACAAGTTAAAGAATTTCTGCATAGATAAGCTTCCAATGAACAAAGCAAAAAGACAACCTATAAAATGGGAGAAGATACTTGTTTTCTACCCATCTGACAAAGGGCTGATAACCAACATCTACAAAAAACTCAAGCCAAAAATAAATAAAGAAAGAAAAGAAAAACCAAACAACTCCACTAAAAATTGGGCAAGAGACATGAACAAGAACTTTTTCTATGAAGATAGACTAATGTCTAACAAACACGTGACAAAATGCTCATTGTCTCTAATCATCAGAAACATGCAAATCAGAATGACATTGAAATTTCACCTAACCTTAGAAATAATGGTTTATATCATAAAGTTCCAAAGCAACAGATGCTAACGTGGATGCAGAGAGAAAGGAACACTTACATGCTTCTAGTGGGTCTGAAAACTTGTGAAACTTCTATGGAAAGCAGTATGAATATTCCTCAAGGGACTAAAAGCAGACTTACCATTTGATTTTGAAATCTCATTCCTAGATATTTACTCAATGGGAAGAAAAAGGCGTTCTTTCCTAAAGACATTTGCACTTGACTATAGCAGTACATTCATAATTGCAAAGATGTGGAAACAGTCAAAGTGCCCTTCAACAGATGAATGGCATATACATTATGGTACATGTATATCATAAAATATTATTCAGCCATAAAAATATGAAGATTATGTGTCTTTTACAACAACTTGGACAAAATTAGAAACTCTTTTCCTAAGTTATCTATCACAAGAATGGAAAAGCAAACCGAATTAGTACTAGCACATTAATGTCTACAAGCACACTTGAGAGAAAATCTCAATGAAAATTCAAGTAAGGGGTGGAGGGACAGGGTAAATTCTCATCCAAAGAGTATGTTGCACAAGTACATGGCAACTACCTGGGTATAGGACACAACTTCTAATTGCACTTTAATTGTACAAATGCAAACTATGAAATTTAATTGTACCCACACATTGATCTGAGATTTAAAAACGAATAACAATAATAACGCCATTAACATATTAACCCAAATATTTTGTGTTTTAAAAACCTCTATTTTACAAAATAAAAAGTGAATGTAAAGAATGACATTGTCTTACAATTTTTCAAATCTCTTAATTTTATCTTAACAGAATGCAGCTGGGTCTCATATATTTGTCTGCATCCAATCTATTGTTATATGTTGTTTTAGCTCAATTATATGAAGAAAAAATTCAGCTTTCCTCAGATATGTAGCTGAGAAAGTAGTTATATTATTATATTATGATATCATTTTCAGATAACTGGGGGTTTTCTTTGATACTATGCCAAAACTTGACAAGTAGTAGTTTCTTAACATAGAATCTGGAAACAAAGGACTTTCCTTGCTCTGTTACTTTAAAACTGTTAGTCTATTTTGTACTTTGAATGGATCTTTTCTCATGCTTGATTTTGGTTATCAAGCAGTGGGTTTTTCAATATATTGTTCACTGTGTTATGCAGTATCCTCTGAGTGTTGAAACATTTCACTATATAATACCATCCCATCCCATTTGTTAACATCACCATTAACCTCAATAGAAATGTCATTTAGTACCAAAAGGCTGTCAGGCTCATGGCAGCAAATGAAAATTTTCCTGAATGTTAATATTCACATGAAAACTTGCATTGTATCATTTGCAACAAACATTGTCAGCTGTTTTCCTTGAGACAATATTTTATTTTGCTCATTGTGAAAAAATGTTGGTTTTTTTCAAATATTCAAGTTTAAAAAAATTATAGTTTGTATGTCAATAACCGTTCAAATAAAATTGATGTTCCAAGAAAATTCCAGCTAGTTTTGGTTACAACTCAAACAGTCATATGAGTATTCTTTTTTTCTCAAGATACCCTTTCTACTTTGTTTGGTACCTGGCAATTCATCAAACAGAAAAATAAAAAAATATATATTCTTCAGGGTCAAAGCTTAAAAATTAGTAACATTTACTTCTTCACTCATGATATGGATGAAACTGGCCTTTTAATTTTTTTCCAACTTTGGTGAGTGTGAGGTGAAGAATACAGTGACTGCCAGCACAGCTTTCTACTACCCTCCTGATGTGGCTCAGGACACCACCAGTTGAAGCATGGTTGCTTTTGTACTATCAGTTCAAATGTCAGCACAGTGAAAAAAGCAAATAGTGTCTCACCACTATTATGAGAAAAGATTAGGCCATAGGATGCACTGAAACAGTCTTGTAGATCACCCAGGAAATCTATGGACCACCCTTTGAGAACCACTAACTTAGGACTGTGACCCTTGTTTCCAAGTAATATTCTCTTTTCTTCAGACCTTAACAGATAGTTATGTTACTGGCCTCGAGGTTCTTTCAGGTTTGTGGAGATCCTCAAGGAAAGAATTTCAGGACACACCATGTAAGCCAAGGCAAGCACCTTTTATTGAAAATCAAAGTATGCTTTTTAAAAGGAGAGCAGTCAGGCTTGAAAAGAACAGCTGCATAAGACAGATGTGGTTTAGGGTCTTTTGAAATCTTTCCCATTGAAGAAAGGAATATTCAAGGCTAAGGAGTTGGTTTTTATTAAGAATTTGGGTACTTTTCCCTCCCCCCTCCCCACATTCTTAGGCTATTTGGTTATAGCTTTCATATAAAAGGTATAAATTAGTTTCATAATAGTTTAGCTCTCCACTTCTCTTTCTCTTTGAGCTTTTGAGAGTGTTCAAAAGCTTTCTCTTCAATGTCTGAAATGCTTTCTTTTGCCTGCTCCCTTTTGCCTGAGGGATTCAACTGTATTTCTCAGATCTTTGAGGGCTGAAAATTCTTTTCTCCATTTATCAAAATCTTTGGTGATTTTGTCTTTGAATTCATTGAATTCTTGAGACTTTTGAATTATTCCTAGAATTTCTAATTCCAACTTTACTTCCATTTTGTTAATCTTATTTGCCATCCAAATTCTAAACTCAATTTCTGACATCTCAGCCATTTGTTTATGAACGGGATCTTCTGGAGTGTCCACCTTGTTGTTCCTTGGGAGAGTTGATCTACTCTGATTATTCATGTTGCCAGAGATTTTCCGCTGATTCCAACCCATGATTATTTTGAAAATAACCGTGTGGCTAGATCAGCAGGTAAGGTGAAATTAGATTGGGGACTCTTGGAGTAGTGATTAACTAGTCCTTTTCCCAAGAGCTGGGACTCGTGACTGCAGATTTTTCCCTGCAGCTTTGCAAAGAATTACAGCCTAAGACATTGGGGACCTGCTTGTTGTGGTGGGGCTAGGTGGTTCTGTCCTAAATTTACCTGGTCTCTGTAGAATCCTAGTGAATCAGTAACTCTGGGTTGAAGTCTCAGCTGTGGAGAAATATAAGCAACTATGACACCTTGCCCACCATAGGCAACAACTAGAAAAGGAAAATCAAGCCTTCCCTTCACAACACAACCAGGGTACCACCTTAGATGGTCCTTGGTTGATTCGCACAGGTCAAGAGTTACAAATCAATTGTCCCAGTCAGCCCTCAGTCTCAAGTGGGAGAGTTCATAAGGTCTTCAGCAACTAGATAGCAGGGTTCTATTGGCAGCTTGATTGTGGCTCACTCTGGTGCTCTGTGGAGTCAGAAGGGCCCTCTCAGCAAATGAGTTAGGTTGATTCTATTGTTTGTTTTCTTGGGGTTGCAGCTTGCCTCAACAGGGGTGATATGCACTCTTCAGTCTTCTCTCTTGGCTCAGCTCTAAACCATCAGCTTACTTGATAAACTTCTGTTCTTTAACTCTCCTTCTGGATAGAGATTCTGTAGAAAGCTGGCTCTAGTTAGCCATCTTGCTTCCTCCTCTTATTTCAATATTTCTTGACTTGTCCATCAAATATCTCCTGAGGTCTTTCTCTTTAGGGTAAGACATTAAGTATTTTTTCTTTTTATCCTTTATTCTCTTTACTCAACTCTTACACAACTTTGCCCTGATTCATCTTTCCTTGTCTATTCCAAATTTTGTTAATTATATCATTCTTTTACAAATAAATTTTAATACATTTGTTTCATTACTTTTAGACAGTGTTTATCCTCTACTTTAGAAAATTAGCAAAAATAGTGCCCCAACTCTTTCTTACATTTCCTCCCCTCCCCACTCACCTCATATTGTACTTGTTCTTTTATGTTTGGGTTATTTACATTTACAGTCAATTTAGTAAGGACAAGTAATTCTTCCATGCTTTGCCTATCATTTGACTCTAAAAAATAAAAATTAATAAAAGGCGTATTCAAAAATTCTGATTGTGTGAAAAAATATTTATGAGGAAACCAAATAGGGTGAACAATTCAGAAAGACTAAAATGAAATTCTGGGCTTGGCACTTGTGGCTCAATCGGCTAAGGCGCCAGCCACGTACACCTAAGGTGGCGGGTTCAAATCCCCAGCCCGGGCCCGCCAAACAACAATGATGGCTGCAACCACAAAAAAAAAAAAAAAAAGAAATTCTGTATCAACAACCATGGCTTGTTCAAAGAAAAATGTACATACATGTTCAAATGAATTTTAGTTATGTAAAAATCCTGCCACAATTCAGTTTACCTCACATTTGTGCTATGACTTTGTTGTGTAGTTCCTATTTTGCCCTATAGTTTCTACTCGACTCTTTTTATTCTTTTAAAAACATTTAATTGAGAAATGAAGATTGTGTGTATGTACAATATGATATGTATGATATGCTATGTCTAATGTGTAAATATGATAATGTATATGCATATTAATGAGTAAAGATTACCACAATCAGATTAATTAACACATACATCACCACCCCATCCTATATTTTGGATTTCTAGGACTTATTCATCTTATAACTGAAAATTTGTTCCCTTTGATATACATTTCCCCATTTCTCCCACTCCCCAACCTGGGAACCACTGTTCTTTCTACTCCTCGTTTCTATGAGTTCAACATTTTTAGATTCCACATATAAGTGAGATCACATGGTATTTTATCTTATCTTTCTGTGTCTGGATATTTCACTTAGCATAATGTCTTCCAGGTTTATTAATTTTGTCACAAATGGCAATATTTCTTTTATTTTTATGGCCGAATAATATTACATTGTGCATACATGCTATTAATGCATTTTTTTATTCATTCATTTGTGGATAAACACCCAGATTGTTTCCATATACTGGTTATTGTGAATAATGCTGCAATGAACACAGGGGCGCAGATATGCCTCTGAGATTCTGCTTTCATTGCCTTTGGTTGTACAAAGACTATAACTAGTGGATTACAAGGTAGTTCTGTTTTCAATTTTTTGAGGTATTTCCATATTGTTTTCCATAATGACTGTAAGAATTTATTTTTTAATAAAAAGAAATGTACATTTTGCTATATCCTTGAATTTTACAAGCTTTTAAAATATATGATCTGTTTCATAGATGTGACTTTTCTTCTTGAGGGGATTCTTTTAATAGTCATTTGATTCCCTTGACAGCATGTGCTGTCCTCTCTATGCTCATGGCAGAGCTCTTTTCCTGGGGCTGCCATTTATTTCCTTTGTGAAGTTTATATCCCATATATTTTCTTCACCTGACTTTCCAGTCTAATTTTCTTAAATACCTCTTCAAATAACTTCATGAATGTAGATGAGGCAAATTTTCTGGTGTTCCTAGGTTAAATATGTTTCTTTCTTTCTTTTTTTTTTTTTACCTCACATATCAATTTTTATTTGAGTATAAAACTTATGTTTTAAAATCTTTTGTAATCTTGAAAGCAGTTTTTCATTGCCATCTTGCTTCATTCTTTATCACCTTTTTTTTTTTTCCATTTTGTTGCCCTTGGTAGAGTGCCATGGCATCACAGCTCACAGCAACCTCAAACTCTTGGGTTCAAGCAATTCTCTTGCTTCAGCCCCTGGTGTAGCTGGGACTATAGGTGTGCACCACGTCTGGCTATTTTTAGAAATGTGGGTCTCACTCTGGTTCAGGCTGGTCTCCAACAGGTGAGCTCAGGTAATCCACCCACCTTGGCCTCCCAAAGTGCTAGGATTAAAGACCTGAGCCACTGTGCATGGCCTTTATCACCATACTTGATGGCCTGAAATTTGCACAGTGATGTGTTTAGGTCTGTATTTTCTTAATCATCCATTCTACTTTTTCTGAATATTCATGTATTTCTGCAGCTTTGGGAAATTTTCTGTTATAAACCCTTTAATAATTTCTCTCCTTCCATCATCTTTTTGCTTTCCTTTTCTATAATTCTAATTAATCAGTTATAACTATCTTTTGGAGTTCCCCTCTGTTTCTTACCTGTCTCACATTGTTTTCCATAATGGATGCAAGAATTTTCTTTTTAACAAAAAGAGATGTACATTTTGCTATGTCCCTGAATTAGTCGTACATTTTTTATTTACGTTCTTGAAGATTTCTATAACTTTCTTCAGCATTTCTGTTGATTTTTTAAAAAAGTAAATCTGATCTGAAAAGTACAGTTGATCCTAAAATAACACAGGTTTGAGCTTTATGGGTCCACTTATACATAGATTTCCTTGATTAGGTCTGATGGAAGGTAGACAGGTGGCAAGGAAGTGGCTAAGGGAGGATAGTGGAACCCGCATTGCAGCTAGGAACCAAATTGCATCTAGGGACTGTTCCCTGCAGGGAATGTACTTAGTAAATAGTTCCTAATGATCTGTAACTGACTTAGAGTTCATATTCATCTAATTAGCATAGCATGGGTGGAGCTTCTTGATATTTTCTGGGGAAGACTCCTAAAGAGGGAGAAACTGTTATGTAACCAGCCTGTTTTGTAACCTGTAATGTAATCTATTACATAACCTCAACATGTTAATCGCCCCAAAGGCAGGAAACAACAACCAATCCTGCCAGGAGAAAGGCAGGCCAAACTAGTAAGCTTATAAAAGGTATTGTGTTCAGACTCCAAGTCTTTCTCCACTAGGGGCAATGCCCTGTTTCCCTCTCTCTGGAATATATTTCACTTTGTGTAAGTCCTTCTTTATTATCATTCTTTTATGTGATAAACTGTGCAAAATTGGTTTGTGTCTGTGATCACTTGGGCATTGGTTCAACATGGCACCAGTTACTCATTCTTGAAACTGAGCCAGGGGCCAGGGAACATCCAGGGGGATGGAGAACCTTCTGCTTCCTCCATCCCTGAGGCAGTAAAACAACCCCCTTCTTCCTTCTCAGACTACTCAGCTTGAAGAAAACTAGAGCAAAGATCTTTATAATGACCTACGTCCATTTAATGAGCAGTGAATGTATTTTCTCTTCCTTATAATGGTCTTTACTCTAGATTACTTTATTGTAAGAATATAGTATCTGATACATGTAACATACAAAATATGTGTTAGTGGCCCACTTACATTATCAGTAAAGGCTTCTCATTAACAACAATAAGCTATTAATGGTTAAAAGTTGGGGGAGTCAAAAGTTATACACAAGTTTCCAACTCCACAGTGGTGCTCCCAACCTCAGCATTGTTCAAGGGTCTACTGACATGATTTTTAACTGGTGTGCTGTGAAAAATTTTAAAGATCATTACTTACTCTTTTTTTTATTAACATAATTTAAATGTGCTGTGGAAGTTTAACTATAGGCTCAAGTGTGCCCTAAGATTAAAAAACATTGAGAAATGTGGGTCTATTGTATTTATTTTCCCCCAAACATTATTTCTTCAATTTTTTTTTAACGTATAGCATTTATTCTTATTTTAATGATCTTATATCTTCTTGAAATATCTGGAGACCCTAAAAAGTAAGCTTTTGTCTTTCTGTTTTAAGTTTATTATTCTTCCCAAAAAATACCTTTCTAGGTGGTTTAGTTATTTTTTCCCATTTGTTTACTAGTTTATGTTTACTAATTCTTCATATTTTCTAGTTTGCCTACTAATTATTGATTGTGTTTTTTGGTAGGAGTAATCCAGGATTCTCCACAAATGTCAGTAGAAGGGAAGGGTTATTCTCACAAAAGCAGATTAGTTTTTCATAAGCATTTTGTTAATTTTTAAAGGAAAGGGCTTTTTTCTTTTGATTTTTATTAGTTTGTTTGAAGCATGTGGGCTATCCTGCTATTGCTATGCTTGTGGGGGCCATAGTTGAAGTGACTGGCTTGACAGTTTTCAATACAGACTTTAAGCCCTCTACTTCTTAACATGTACATGAGCTTGACTTCCTCTTTTTACTTTCAAATAAAAATATTTTAACCTTTTTTTTTTTTTTTGTCTTATAGAAATTCTTCTTAATTTTCATATGCTGATGATGCTGTTTTTTGCCCCTTTACCTTTATGGTCCAATCCATTCTGAATATTTTTAATTGATTATTTTAAAAATATATATCAGAATATTATGGTAGTACAAATGGTTTGGTTGCATGAATTGCCTTTAAACAGCTGGAGTCAAAGTTATATTGTGCCCATCACCCAGATAGTATGCATTGTATCAATTAGGTGTGAATTTACCTCTTGTCTCCTACCTCCTCCCATCTGCTTGGTTTCCATTGATTTTTACTACCAAATGGGCACTAACAAATGTTTCCATTCTTGGGAAACATCACTTAGAAGAATGGTCTCCAGTCCCATCTAGGTTGTTGCAAAAGGTATTAGTGATTATTTTACTGTTAGTTTTCTGTGTCTCATACTGGAGTGTGGCAAATGCTTATTCTCAGTCTATCATCTCATGTTAGAATTCTAGTGACATTAACAGTCCTCCTTCAGATATTTTTAAAGCTATGTCACTGAGCCCATGGCACAGGTTATGACTTGGGTCTCCTCACTGTAGACAAACGTTCAATTACATCCAACGTAAATTCAGATTCCTGTATTTCCATTTTTGAAATACTGAAATTAGATCTCCTTTGAAGTTCTGAACCAATGAGAGGGAGATGAAAGTAGGGGTGGCCTAAGTGAAGTAAATCAATTTATTTCATTATGACAAGCCAGCACATTTTGAATAGAGCACATAGTGAAGAAATAAATGTACAAATATATTATTAAGCATAATGGAAGCATATCCAGAAGAACAAGCTGAAAGTGCCCCTAGGGAGTGAGATTATGGGTATGAGGAGTTGAGAATATAGTGTTCTTGATTATATGCTCTTACATATTTTTTAAGTTTTTACCTACATGCCTCTTTAAATTTTCTATTTTTAGTTTTTCTAGAAGTCATATCCTTAATTAATATGCTATAGTTTAATTTTTCATTTTTCTCAACATTAGACCTACCCACTGACTCTTCTGACTAGGAAGGATGTAGGGTTGCCTCATCCTTGGCTTTTTTGCTTCTCTTTTCCCCAGTTATTAAGGTCCTGTCCATGCTTTTAAGTGTTGTTGTTATTATTTTGTTGCATTTCCCCCCTCTGCTTCTTTTCCCTTTTTTACTTCTTCCCCTTCGGTTCCCTCCTTCATCCACTTCCTCCTCCTCTGCCACCACATTGCTTTCTTCTTTTTTTCTCTTTCTCCCTGTCCTCCATCATCATCATCTTTTTTTTTTTTTTGTCCTTCTTGATTAATGCTGTACCAGACCTATATATGAGGAAGCCATGGTACAAACATGAGGTTGTATGCAGTGGTGAGCTAATGTTTTGGGTGCTAGTGTGCGGCCTGGATCCTCCCTTCAGGGCTGAGGGATGTCCCTCTCCAGTTATGGGGGTGTTCACAGCAGATGGATGACAGGTGCATTGCTGTCTGGTAACTGCCTTGTACCCAGGGCCACTGCCTTTCTGGGGAAGCCCACATCTAACTGCTCAGTGAGAATATGAAAAGGCCCAACTCCCTTGTCTTGATTTGAGGCCTCTTTGAAGGACCATTCTAGCTCTAGAACTTTATGTGGGTTCAGTTAAGGTTTCTGGTGCAGCTGACTCACATCCTAAGTTCTCATCCTGCTTAGTCTTGATTCTTTCAATGCCTTACTGGAGTTGATCCCAAGAGCACCCCCAACGAACTTCCTGCAAGCTATTATCAGTCTCGGAATCTGTTTCCTGGGCAATTGAACATACCATGTTGGAAGTCTTAAAAGTAAGCACTAGAAGAAATAAATACACAGAAAAAAATAACAAAAGTAATCGCTTTGAATTAGTATAAAGAAAGTTTGGTATGCTTTACATTACAAACCACTTTTATCATATTTGCTTTTCACCATATGAAATAGCCAATTAAATTCAGGACTATTAAATTAGGGAAAACTTGCTAACTATAGAGAGGATTAATGGTTCAGTATAGTAATTTTAGAACTACATTTGTCATCCAACTCCTATATATTAATTCTCACTGAAATTATACAAAGTGTCAATCTTGGAAAACCTGTCAGCAATTTTGCAAAATTCCTTTTCAGCAGATATACCAGAAAAGCATACTGTAGTAGGGGAAAAAGCTAGTAGGCTGTGATTCATGGAGGAAAATAGTTCTTCATTTAACAAATATTTCTTGAATCCTACTGTGTGTTGAAAAGTTCTAGTGAATGTGTATGGGATGGGAAACAGAAAACTTGCAAATATGCAACATGCCAGATGATGATAGCTGCTGGAGAGAAAGATGAAAACTAGTTGGTTTCAGGAATGGCTGTGGAGAGGGAGGTGGGGAGGTGGGCCATGGACAGCTTTCTGGAGGAAATGATTCCAATGTTTTTGGTGAGTGCACTCAGGACTGTCAACCTAAGTAAAAGGTAACTCCTACAGCTGTCTTCTATCCTGGAGGTTGCCAGAGAAGGGAATGCTGCCTCAACTAACATGCTCTCAGAGAGAGTTCAGAAAACTAATAATTTGGCAAAGTAGTGAAATCTTTTTCCTCCCTTATCCACACAGTGAATTAGAATTTTAATAAAGAAAAGAACAAATCTAAATAGACTTGTTTTTTTCATAAGATTTAAAAATAGTGGCAGGGCTGAATCTCTGAAATTATCTTGGAAATTACTGAAAGATCAATCATCTGTCTGACTATCTCAGCCAACCCTAGGCTTCCCGCTCCCCCGCACCTTTCCTTCTGTAAAGGGGAAAAAGTTATCAGAGAGAGAAAAACATTTCAGTGCTCATAAAGTTTGGTTTAAGTCAAAAAAGCAAGATGAATGAGACATTTGAGTAGATACAAGTGAAAAAAGAAAATGTGCAAAAGTTTAATTCAAATGAGTTAAAGAGACTGAGCAAAAAGACAGGAGTGAATGAAAAGTGAAAAAATCTGACACTCCGAAAGTTTGACTAGAAATGAGTAACATGGATTTCTGAAAATTTAAAGTAAATTGGAGAAGACAGTGAAAAGCAGACTAGGTTCTACAGAAAAGAAAATCATAAAATATGATAAAAAAGGTAAGAAATTCTGTCAAAGTCAGAGGAAAAGAATGAGATAAAGAAGCAGGAGAAAAGATTTAAAAAGACAGGGAGGACCTGTTTAGATTTTAAAATATATTTTTCTTTGGAATCATAGACTAAGAGAAAAAGGAAAATGAAGAATAATTCAACAAGGTGTTTATTTAGCATTGACTATATGGCAGACCCTGTTCTAGTTTCTCTGCATGTGTGTACTTTCATGATTCTCATAACAGTCTTACAAGGTAGATAGTATTATTGTCTTCATGTTCCAGTTGAGGAAAGTTAAACATGAAATTGTTAGAGGATTTGCCCACGGACACACAACCCAGAGAATGGGGCAGGGATCTAAATTCAGAATTATAACCATGATTCTATATTGTCTTTTAAAATTAAATAAAATGCAGAGCAAAAATGACTCAGTTTTATCTTTACCATCAGTTTGAAATGACTTTGTAAGTAACTTGATTGCTTCTCACTTAGGTATCATGGTTTGAAAGGATTAATATACCATGAAATTATTTAAATGTTGTGTTTATTTTCTTCTGGTGCTTTACACTCTTACATTGGATGATTTTCTTTTTATCCATCTGGACTAAATATTAGCATATGGTGTTAAGTAAAGATGGCATATAATTATTTCTAAATAATTAAATTATTATCACAGCTCACTTACTGAATTTCACAACTTCCCCAGTCGTTTGACATGTTATCTCCATGCACTAAAATTGGCGAATATACATTTCTACTTAATCCTGACTGTATTTTATAATTAAAACACCTCTTTTCTTTTCTTTTTTGAGACAAGTTTCACTGTGTCGCACAGGTTAACATGCAGTGGCATAATCATAGCTCAATTTAACCTCAAACACTTGGACTCAAGTGATCCTCCTTGCCTCAGCTTCCCAAGAAACTAGGAATATAGGGGGGTACCACCACACCCAGCTAATTTTTAATTTTTTGTAGAGACAAGGTCTTGCTATTTCCTAGGCTGCTCTTGAACTCCTGGACTTAAGCAATCCTCTAGCCTCAGCTTCCAAAATTGCTAGGATTACATGGTGAGCCACATCCCCAGGCAAAACACTTATATATAACTATTAACTTTAATTGAAATTTTAGTTTATTAACATAGGGTTGTATGTAGAATTCCTTTTTGCATGTAACTATTTCCCCAGCATCTGTAGTCATACACACTTTTCTTTTTTTTTTTTTTTAATTTTATTAATTAATTTCTGTGTACATTGATGCCAACATGGGGTACATTGTGCTGTTTCATATACAATTTGAAACATCTTCATCAAGCTGGTTAACATAACTTTCATATCATTTGGTTAATCATTGAATCAACACATTCACATTCTAGTTCTAGAAAAGTTCACTTGTACCCTTGTTAGACAGATATATAGGTAGTCTTTCCCATCACCCTCCCACCACCCATCCACCCTTCTCCCCTCCCCTTCCCCACCCCCTCCCCATATTTTTGGGTTAGAATTAAGTTGTATCTTTTGCTTAAGAGCTATAGATTAGTTTCATAAAAGGGAAAATGAGCAACTACTTTCATTCTTTTTTTTTTTTTTTTTTTGCAGTTTTTGGCTGGGACCGGGTTTGAACCCTCCATCTCCAGCATATGGGGCCAGTGCCCCACTCCTTTGAGGCACAGGCGCCGCCCTCTTCCATTCTTCTTTTTAACAGCTTTATTGAAATATAATTCACAAATCCACATAATCCATTCATTTAAAGCACACAACTCAATGGTTTGTAGTGTATTCACAAAGCTGAGCACTCATTACTACAATCAATTTCAAGACATTTGTCTCACTGCCCCTGTAAAATCTTATACTTATTAGCAATTGCCCCTTATTTTCCTATGACCTCCCAACCCTGGGCAACCACTATTCCTTCCTGTCTACTCTGGGCACTTCATATTTATGACATATGGCCCTTTGTTGTAGGCTTCATTCATGGAATGTGTCTTCCGGATTCACCCTTACTATAGCCCATACCAGTACTTCACTCCTTTTTACTGCTGAATAATATTCCATCGTAGGGTGTGCAGAAAAGCATTAAGAGGAAGCTGAGATTGCTTTCCTTAGAAAGGCCTGCTTGCAAGCTTGGCCCTTGACTGATACTTGAATTTTGGGAAATTCCTACCATTCCTTTACTGGTAGGAATGGTTTACTCTGCCTTCACCGTTTGTGTAAACTCTTTACACTCTTCAGCTGCTTTCCTTCTGGGAGTCAGGAATCCTGCTACATGCTAGGCAAAGGGTCAGGATAATCAGCTTCCAACACAAACCTCAGCACTGAGTCACTCTCAGGCATCGGGCAGGTAACATTTCATGCATATGATCACAATCTCCACTTAGTATGTAAGCACGTCCTGTGTGATTTCACTTTGAGGAGACTCCTGGAAGCTTGGGCCTCATTTTCCCAGGACTTTGCCTCGTGCACCTTTCCATTTGCTGATTTTCCTTTTTATCCTTCTGCTGTAATAAAGTGGGACCCTGAGTATTGACTATACATTGAGTCCTGTGAATCTTCTCGGGAGTCACCAAACGTAGCAGCGGTTCTCAACCTGTGGGTCGCGACCCCTTTGGGGGTCTCCTGCATATACATTATGATTCATAACAGCAGCAAAATTGCAGTTATGAAGTAGCAATGAAAATAATTTTATGGTTGGGGGTCACCACAACATGAGGAACTGTATTAGAGGGTCGCGGCATTAGGAAGGTTGAGAACCACTGAAATGTAGAGATGATCCAGGAGACCCCTGAAACACATGGACATATCTCATTTTACTTCTCCATTCATTGTTGGTGGGTATTTGGGTTACACTGACTTTATTTTACTATTTTTATAAATAATGCTGCTATGAACATCCATGCACAAGCTTTTATGTAGACTTATGTTTTTCTTGGTTATTTTTGTATAATAAAGAATTTGGCCTTGTTCCTGGTTCTTGGAGGGAGACTCTAAATCCTAGAATTTTCCAAATAATAGAAGTGTCTTTGTTACTCACGAACCCCTTGAAAATTCCTGAGTTTATACTGATGAGGTGACTCTTGATGGGCTTCTTAGACAGTACAGGATGGAGCAGCTGGTCATGTGATGAGAAAGGATTGGGGGTTTGACCCATGCAATATTACCCAAGCTTCTAGGAAGGGAAGGGAAGAGGGTGCTAGAGATTCATTTTGTTCCTCTGGCAGTTGATTCAAATAATTATGCTGATGTGATGAAACCCCAATACTAAAAACTAAATCTCAGTGGAGCTAAGATCGATTTACATGGATTTATAAACACATTGATATGTCAAGTGAGGGACATATCTGGACAGCCTAGAAGCTCTGTGCTTGGGACTTACCCAGACCTCTCCCTATGTGTGTGGTTTGTACCTCTTGTAATAAAACTGTACTCACAAATATAGTGCTTTCCTGAGTTTTGTGAGTCATTCCAGTGAATTATCAAACCTTAAGGGGATATAGAAGCTGCTGAATTGATAGCTCTGAAGTGCAAGTGGCCTGAGAGTCTCTGACCTTGCAGCTGGTGTCTGAGGTAAGGGCAGTCTTTTTTGAGGACTGTCCTATTATCCTGTAGAGTCTAATGCTGACTCCAGGTGGTTAGTGACAACCGTATTGCAGTACAGGTGTTAAGGTGGTCTTCATGCTATTTGTATGTGATATGGAAATGTTAAAAGAACAAGGTTGACTCCATTTTACCGCTCACTCCTATTCTGTCACATTCATTACCCCTGAAACTGGTTCTTCTTATTTGCTTTCCCATTGCGTGATTGTGAATGCATTCAACTAAAATTGTTAGTAACGTAAGTTTTTGACTGCACTCCCTTGGTGGTTATCACTTTTTATGATCATGTTGTTCATGACCTTCACCTGCAAGTTCCCCTGCCAATAGCACCTTAGGACATTGTAGTTGTTTTTGTTTTGGGAAAAGAATTACTAAGTGCTCTTGTGATCATAGCATTGTAAATTGACTAAGCTGCCTCAGTCTTGTGATGTCCCCTAATTATGCTTGTTTGTCCCTTGGAAGCATTTTGCCTCATAAAAGACAGAGCCTCAGTCAACTTGGGGCTGCACTCAGAAACCCCATATTGGGACACTGGGGCAGTTGCTGGCCGGCTTTTCAATAAAAGGACTCCTCTTTAATTTGACTTGTCTGGTGGTGTAGTCTTTAGGGCGTAACACATGAAGTGTATACCTAACAGTGAAATTGCTGGGTCATATGATTTCTCTTCATCTTGTATGTGTTCTTCCCTATTTCCTTAGCCCAAAATATTATTTTTCCTTTTTTTTTTTTTTTTTGAGACAGAGTTTCACTTAGTTGCCCCAGGCTGGAGTGCTGTAGTGTCAGCCTTGCTTGCAGCAACCTCAAGCTCCTAGGCTCTACCAATTCTCCTGCCTCAGCCTGCCAGGTAGCTGGGACTGCATGTGTGTGCCACTATACCTGGCTAATTTTTTTCGATTTTTCAAGGAGATGGGGTTTCACTCTTGCTCAGGCTGGTCTCAAACTCCTGAGCTCAAGCAATCCCCTGCCTCAGCCCCCTAGAGTGCTAGGATTACAGGCATGAGTCCCCTGGGCCCTTTTCATAAGTTTTAAATTTTGGCTTCAGATATCTCATTGCTTCTTGCACCTCATCTCTTCCTTCTGGGTCAGGTTTTTTTCTTCCTAAAACTGAATTAAACACATTAATATCGGAAAAGAGTGAACTTTGAAGGAATAAAAAAGGACAGTAAATAATGGTAAAAGTTTGATGGACCCCATTCAATAATTGGTGCTGGAACAACAGGACATCTACAGATTTTTTAAAAAGTAAAGTGGCCAGGCATGGTGGCTCATGCCTGTAACCCTGACACTGTGGGAGGCTGAGGTGAGAGGATACCTTGAGCTCAGGAATTCGAAACCAGCCTGAGTAAAAGTCAGACCCTTTCTTTACTAAAAACAGATAAAATTAGCCAGATGTGATTAGTGCCTGTAGTCCCAGCTACTTGGGAGGCTGAGGCAAAGATTCCTTGAACTCAAGAGTTTGAGGTTGCTGTGAGCTAGGCTGACACAATGGCACTCTGGCTGGGACAACAGAGTAAGACTCTGTCTCAAAAAAAAAAAAAGCTAAATCATAAACTAAACTTCACAAGACACGCAAAATGAACTCAGAAGGGATCACAGCCATAAATGTAATACGTAAAACTTTTGTACAAAAACACAGGAGAAAATCTTTGAGATCTGGGCAAAGAGTTTTTAGACTTGATACTCAAAACACAATCAATCCACAACAGGAAAAATTGAGAAATTGAGCTTCTTAAAAATTAAAACTTTTGTTCTGCAAAAGCTTGTATGAAAAGGATAAAACACAAGTTATAAACTTGGACAAAATATTTGCAAACCATCTATAAGAAAAAGAACTAGCCAGGTGAAGTGGCTCACTCTTGTAATCCCAGCACTTGGGAGCCTGAGGCGGGTGGATTGCTTGAACTCACAAGTTCAAGAACAGTTTGAGCAAGAGCAAGAACCTGTCTCAAAAAAAACAAAAACAAACAAACAAACAAAACAGCTGGGCTTTGTAGTGGTGCCTATAGTCCCAGCTACTTGGGAGGCTGAGGCAAGAGAATCACTTAAGCCCAAGAGTTTGAGGTTGCTGTGAGTTGTGACTCCATGGCACTCTACTGAGGGCGACAAAGTAAGACTCTGTCTCAAAAAAAAGAAAAAGAAAAGAAAAGAAGGCTTGGCATCCGTAGCACAATGGTTATGGTGCTGGAGGGTTCGAACCCAGCCTGGGCCAGCCAAATAACAATGACAACTGCGACAAAAAAATAGCTGGGCAATGTGGCAGGTACCTGTAGTCCCAGCTACGTGGGAGGCTGAGACAAGAGAATCGCTTAAGCCCAAGAGTTTGAGGTTGCTGTGAGCTGTGATGCCACAGCACTCTACCAAGGGCGACATAGTGAGACTTTGTCTCAAAAAAAGAAAAGAAAAGAAATGAAAAAGAACTAGTATTTATTTATTTGCAGGTGAGGTCTTGCTATATTGCCCAGGCTGAGGTGCCATAGCTATTCACAGGCACTATCATCGCACACTATAGGTCTCTAACTCCTGGGTTCAAGTGATCTTTCTGCCTTAGCCTCCTGCATAGCTGGGACTACAGATGTGGGCCACAAGACCTGTTTAGGGCTATTATTAAGAATTTATAAAGACTTCCCAAAATTCAGTCATAAAAAAATACTCAAGTCAGAAAATGGGCAAAAGGCACGATCAGATAATTCATCGAAGAAGATTATATAGAACACAAGTATGTGAAAAGATGCTCAACATCACTAGCCATCAGAGAAATGGAAATTAAAACCACAATGAGACATCACTACCTACCTATCAGAATGCCTAAAATAAAAAATAGTGATGGGATGGGTAAGGTGGTGGCTGATGCCTATTATCCTATCATTTTGCGAGATGGGAGGACCACTGGAGGTCAGGAGTTCAAAACCAGTCTGCGGAACATAGCAAGACCCCATCTCTATAAAAAACAGAAAAATTAGCCAGGGGTGGTGGTGCACACCAGCTGTGGTGGTGCCTGCCTAGAGTCCCAGTTACTGAACAGGTTGAGGCAGGAGTATCAGATCACTTGAGCCCAAGAGTTGAGGCTACAGTGACCTATGATGATGCCACTGAACTCTAGCCCAGGCAACAGAGCAAACCCTGTCTCACAAAACAAAACAAAAACAACAAACAAAATACTTAGTGACAATACTAAATTCCTTCTGGAAATGTAAAATCATATAGCTACTCTGGAAACAGTTTGGCATTTCCTAAAAATACAACATTGCAATTACCATACAACCTATAGCCCAGCAATTATACTTTTAGGCAATTATACTTTTAGGCATTTACCCTAAAGAAATTAAGAATTATGCTCACACAAGAACCTGTAGGCAACTGCAGTTTTAATTGTAGCAGCCCCAAACTGGAAACTGTCCAGATGTTAAGCTTTCAACAGTGGAACGCTTTAAATAATCTGTGGTGCATGCACACCATGCCTACTGCTCAGCAATAAAAGGGAGGACTCTGGGAGGCCGAGGGGGGTGGATTGCCTGAGCCACGAGTTCGAGACCAGCCTGAGCCAGAGTGAGACCTCGTCTCTAAAAAATTGCTGGGCGTTGTGGTGAGCACCTGTAGTCCCATCTACTCGGGAGGCTGAGGTAAGAGGATCTCTTGAGCCCAAGAGTTTGAAGCTGCTGTGAGCTATGACAACACAGTACTCTACTGAGGGCAACAAAGTGAAACTCTGTCTCCAAATATATATATATAAAACAATGAAAATAGAAAAACTAGCTGGGTGTTGTGGAGGGTGTGTGTAGTCCCAGCTACGCAGAGGCTGAGACAGGAAGATCACTTGAGCCCATGAGATGGAGGTTGCTGTGAGCTATGATGATGCCACAGCACTCTGCCCATGGTGACAGAGTGAGACTCTACCTCAAAAAAAAAAATCTGTGTCAAATAGATAAATTTATGTCATACAATCAGCTATTAATTCTTTATGAGGTGTGAACATCCAGTCATCTGGGGTCAGAGCTGTGCTTGTGGAGAGACTTACAAAATGTTCTGGGAGATTTCCTGTTAGAAAGGTTAAGAAGTTGGTGAAGAAAGTTTACAGGGATAAATGAAAAAGAGGAAGACTGAAAAATGAGGAAAGAGGTGAGTGATTTTTCCAAAATTAAAAGCAATGATTTTGTTATTAATCAAGTTACACATTTGCTTCTCAAGACTGATAGCCTGGCAACCACTGTGAAATTCGCATACTGTACTCTGTGGTTGAAAGCAAATTAATTTTTTAAAAAGTTATCAACATGAGATAATATTTGAAGCCATGAGCATGTCACTCATAAAGGGGGGATATAGTAAGGGAAGAGGAGCAAGGACAAAATCCTGGAGAATAACAGAGGACAAAGATAACAGACCAGAAGATCGTAGAGGCAGAATGAGGCTCCCTTTATCAGTAGTGGGATTAAAGAACAACAACAAAAAAGAAGTCATGGTACCACTCTAAATTTTATATCCTATTTACAGAAAGTGGGAGTGGGCAGGGGTGGAGTGAAGAGGACTTTCTTTTTTTTTTTCTTCTTTTCTCCATGTACCTCTGTTTGTCTGGATTTTAAGAATCAAGCAGTATTCTTAAAGCACTTGTGTATTTTTAAATTATTTTATTATTTTTCCTAAACCATTGTAGAACAGCATAAAAATTTTCTTTTTCTTTTTTGAACAGAGTCTCACTTGGTCACCCTCGGTAGAGTGCCATGGTGTCTTTAGCTCATAGCAAGCTCAAACTCTTGGGCTCAAGTGATTCTCTTGTCTCAGCCTCCCAGATAGCTGGGATTACAGGTGTCCGCCACAACGCCCCACTAGTTTTTTAGAGACAGGGTCTTGCTCTAGCTCAAACTGGTCTCGAAGTCATGAGTTCAGGCGATCCCCCTGCCTTGGCCTTCCAGAGTGCTGAGATTACAGGTGTGAACCACCACACCTGACCTAGCATAAAATTATTTCAATGTAAAAATAAGAAAATAGTGCCCAATAAAATAACACGGTGGTAGATAGCATTAAGAGAATAGCTAGAACCACTCTCAGAAAAAAGAGATGGTCTGTTAGACTGTGTGCCAAGCCTGTCATGCTGCTTGCTGCACCAGAGGCCACAGGAACTGACTGTGAACTGAACGATGTTTGCAAGTTCCCAAGGAAGAGCACAGAGGCAGCCTTGGTCCCTCTCGTGATCCATGCGGAGATCCGAGGCTTCCTGGATCATCTTGCTGGAAAGGTGATATCTGACCTATGGTTTCCTCACACTTGACAGTCATTATCTGCTTTGACTGATTATGGGGAAGGTCATCATCCCTTATGGTAGAGTCTTGGGATATATATTAAGGAATTTTGAAATGCTGGTGCAGAAGATGAAGTACTGGGATATGCAAACATCATTCTCCACACTGCTTTCAATGGACAGTTGGCAGCAGGAAGGAAGAAGAGCGATAAAGTATGTAGACGTAGAGCTGTGTAGAATTTGGTTTCCTGAATCGTATCTTTGGATAATCTTGGCTAGGGATAGAGCACTTCCCCAAAGGACGAGAAAAGCAGATTTTCCCAGAGACGTGTCAAGCTGATCAAAAAGGCTTTAAGTTAAATGTTGAGGGACAGGAGGATAAAATCCAGATGATGCTAAGTCCACATATGATAGACGGAAACCTGAAGCCGTGAGGTTATCAACATGAGACAGGATGTCAGGGCCCGGGACTGGCCAGGTCTTGGGCCGGCTTAGGTAGGTTCCACATGCGGACCACTAAGCTACCTTGCTCAGTAACAGTTTCTCTTAGGTACCTGAGAGCCATCTACCTTAGCTGGAGAGAGTGTGTGTGTCTTAGACAGAGTAGAGTAGTCTTCTTAGCATAGATAGACCTCAGTCTTTAGTAGAGCTTGGTGATCTTCAGCAGAGAGACGCCGTGCTGGCGTCCTGCAGGCAGGAGAGGAGACAGAGTCAGAGTAAGCGAGTCTGCGATAGAATGCGCACGCTCCAGACTGCCTTCTCTTCCAGCCTAATATAAGGCTGAGCTCGTGCCTCTCACCACCACAGGTGTAGAGACTCCCAATTCACCACTGCTCTCATCTCGCGAGCTCTCTCAAGCTTGTTAGAACCAAATCCCTCTCCATGCCCTTCTCACCAAGGTGTTCCATCATTGAGCTACACAGGAATTTCTTATAACTCTCACTCCTCCTAGCTATAAGCTATACCGGCTGCTACAACAGGACTTGAAGCTATGAGCTTAGATGAGGTCATTCCATCCTCTTCTCTGCTGCTTCCTGAAAGTTACTCTGCCCTGGTTGAGGTGTCTTTTGTCAGTTTCAGTTTTCAAGTCTTCCACAGTCAGCAAGACTAAGCTCAGAGGGCAGGGTGGGAATGAGAGGGGCTGGCAGGCCTCCCAAAGAGAGCCTCTATGGCAGCAGTACCTAGCATGCCTACCACAGACCATGATCTAGGTCTCAGACATCTAGGTAAAGATTCTGCCTCCATATAATCAAACTCGCAAGGCACTACTGCAAAATCCAAAACACCAGTTCATTAATTTATTAATGTAGAATTTTAAGGACAAATGAAGGCTTCCTTTCCAGTGGTCTGGATCTTATAGCTGCCACAAAGGGTAACACCTTCCTTGAATGAGGGTAACTAGAAAACTGAATTATTAATCCAAGAGAGACTTACCCAGAAAGAAGGAAAAGATGAACATTCATCTCCAGGGATGCAGAAAATGGTAAAGTCTGATTAACTATTTCTAACCCTATACAAGTAAATATCTCTCTAGTGACAAAAATAGATATCCTCACTAAATTCGAAATTTCAAACTGGAGAGTGCAAATCAGTAGAGTGTTATTTTTATAGTATATTCAATAGAATATTAAGCTGACATTGAAACTTCTTGAAGACTGCAGCAAGGAATACAGGATGTATATTATGATGTAATATTTGATGAAAAAAGTAGTATGTGCAATTGTATTTTATATTACAATTTCATTGTTTAACATAATAAGCACATAGCCTGGTTTGGTGGCTTGCCCCTGTAATCCCAGCTACTGGAGAGGTTGCCGTAGGAGGATTGCTTAAGCTCAGGAGTTCCAGAGGTTCTTTGGATCATACAGCAAGACTCCTTCTCAGAAAAAAAAAAAAAAAAAAAAAAATGTAAAAATGCTCAGAGTGGTTATATCAGAAAGGTAAACATGTGAGTGATTTGTCTTTCATTGTTTTTCAAATTATGTTTTAATGATTAAAAAAAATTAAAGCTGTATTGTAGGTATGTAACAGTTACTGTCGTTTTCTTTCCGAGTCTCCCAAGAGTATACATTGAGTCGCAAAATTATCCAGCCTCGTGTCCTTCCATTTTTCTTTCTCTCTTTTCTGAGTGAACTAGTTATCAGACTTGTAGATTAACAAATGCTATAGACACGGTATTCCCTGATTTCAGCACAGCATTTGATAAGTCTCTGGATCAAGGTTCTTTGAGTTACAAGTAACAGAAATCTACTCAGATTTGCTCATGTGAAATGTAAATCCAGGGGAACCAGAGCATTGCTTATAATCAAGGGAGGAAGTGCAGCTGAGGACAGACATCAGTGGCTAGCACGTCATCAAGGACCAACAACCCAGGCAGATACAATCCACCACGTGGACGCTTGTCCCTGATTCTTTTTACACATCTGCTTCACTGCTTCTCTCTACCCCATTAACCCCCAAACCTATGTTCTCAGCTTCTTCACAGGATGCAAAATCCTGCTCAGTTCTTTAATATTTCTCCCTGGCTCCAGCACCTCTAGCCAACTGCTTAAAGACCCATTATCCCAATTTCAAAATCTATCCAATTGACCGGCTTAGGTTTGGTGTCCGCTGCTGAACTTGGCTATGGCAATGGAGGTGGGGGTGAAGTCATGTAATGTAAACTTGGCTGCAAGGGACTACACCTGGTGGAAGGGATGGTTTAGAGCAGGGAGTCATGGCTTGCCAGACAACTCAAGAATTATTTACTTCCTGGATTTCTCATGAGTTCTCAAGGTCAAGGTGGAGAAATAGGAGCTCCTTGAATAGACAAGAAGTCAGATTGTAGGCTTGGTGCCTGTAGCTCAACAGCTAGGGTGCCAGCCACATACACTGGAGCTGGTGGGTTCAAACCTACCCTGGGCCTTCCAAACAACAATGACAACTACAATCAAAACGATAGCCGGGCCTTATGGCAGGCGCCTGTAGTCCCAGCTACTTGGGAGGTTGAGGCAAGAGAATTGTTTAAGCCCAAGAGTTGGAGGTTGCTGTAAGTTGTGACGCCACAGCACTCTACTGAGGGTGACATAGTGAGACTCTGTCTCAAAAAAAAAAAGACAGATTGTAATTGCCTAGGTGACCACACCCAAAGATAAATCAGTGACATCTGGGAGGAAGCGGCTCCCAAATCTTAGAAGTAAATCTCTAGTAGTATTCAGCCAGGCTCTGTGTGGGTTCTCCTCACCCAGCGAAGTCTTGGATTCCTCGGGCATAGTGAATTTCCTATTCTACTTTCCCGAATGTCCTTAAATCTTCTCTCCTGTCCACGCTTTCAGCTAATCTCAGACCTCTTGAATGACTGGGAAAAATAAAAGGCATCAGATAAATGGTGTTTATCACCATCCCTACTAACCGACCATCTCCTTCCTTCCTGTAGGACAGATGAACTGACTCCTCCATCTCAGGTACTAGACCTCACCTCGTCTTACCTACTTAAAAAACAGGCTTCTGCAATTGTCCCGCCACCTCCACCTCGCATCACCATTTTTGTCTTTCTATTGGACATTATTATCATCATACAACTGTGGCATAATAGGGAAGAAAAAGTCAGCCCCCACAGAGCTATATGTCACCTAGATTGTCAGTCATAACGTTAAAACTACCAGCAAAAACCTCCCCCCAATACCTTTCCTGTTCTAGTCCTTTTGAACAAGTATTGTATCTCCTTTGAAAAATATGTTTTAGCCATCTTTACAAATTGCTTTCCAAATTTGTTACACTATGGGGCCAGGCGCGGTGGCTCACACCCGTGATCCCAGCACTTTGGAGGGTGAGGTGGGAGGATCACTTGAGGTGAAGAGTTCCAGACCACCCTGAACAAGAGCAAGACCCCATCACTAAAAAAATACTAGCTGGCCTTGTGGCTAACACCTATAGTCCCAGCTACTCGTGAGGCTGAGGCAAGAGGATCCCTTGAGCCCAGGAGTTGGAGGTTGCTGTGAGCTATGATGCCACGGCATTCTACTGAAAGCAACATAGTGAGACTCTGTCTCAAAAAAACAAACAAACAAAGAAACAAAAAAACCCGCCAAAACAAAAAAAACAAATTTGTTGCATTATGGTCAATACCACAGAATATTATACAATGTACTTTTTCTGCGGTCTTCCAGGATTTTAGTCTAATTATTCATCCAGAAGCAATGAAATGAGAAGTGACAGGTGTGGACTTGACATTCCTTTGCCAAGCAGTTCCGTGGCGAGAGGTCATTATAGGTTCTTTAGGCAAGGAAAGGCTGATTTCTGCAGACGGTGGATCGCCATATTCCTCTTGCTGCTGTAACAAATTACCACAAATTTAGTGGCTTAAAAAAACACAAATTTGTGATTTTGTAGTTCTGGAAACCTCACTGTGCTAAATTAACACATGGCTGACTGATGACGAGCTCCCAGGTAACATGTAAAATTGCCAGTCACCAGAGCGTGCCGAGGTGTCAGCCCGGCTGCATTCTCTTAGGGGAGACTTCCTCTCCTTTCCTTTTCCAGCTCTGGAGGTCACCTGGGTAGCAGACATTCTTTGGCACGTGGTCTTCTCTCTTCATCTTCAAAGCCAGTAGTGTAACACCTTCAAATCTCTCTCTCTGACTGGCGTCTGACTTTGATCTCCTACCTCCCTGTCATAAGGACCCTGTGGTTTACATTGGACCCACCCAGATAATCCAGGAGAATCCTCCAATCTCAAAATTCCTAATTACATCCTCAGGGTCTCTCTTGCCATACAAGGGAACATATTTGCAGGTGTTAGAGATTGGGATGTGGACATCTTTGGGGGCCATTATTCTGCCTACCAAGGTAAAGTTGATTGGTCTCTTTCTTTCTTTCTTTTTTTGAGACAGAGTCTTACTCTGTCACCCTGGGTAGAGTGCTATAGCATCATAGTTCATAACAACCTCAAACTCTTGGGCTCAAGTGATCCTCTTGCCTCAGCCTCCCAAGTAGCTGGGACTATAGGCACCTGCCATGACACCTGGCTATTTTTAGAGACTGGGTCTTGCTCTTGCTCAAGCTGGTCTCAAACTCCAGAGCTCAACCAATCCACTTTCCTCAGCTTCCCAGAGTGCCAGGATTACAGGTGTGAGCCACCATGCCCTGCCCACAATAAAGTTTTTGTTTATAAGGAAGGCTTGGCCAAATTTTAAGGTGCTTTGGTTCATTGAAATGTGTTCAAATTCTAATTTTCTTTTCTTTCTTTCTTTCTTTTTTTTTTTTTTTTTTGAGACAGAGTCTCACTTTGTCACCCTTGGTAGAGTGCTATGGCATCATAGCTCACAGCAACCTCAAACTCTTGGGCTCAATTGAGTCTCTTGCCTCAGTCTCCCAAGTAGCTGGGACTACAGGCACCCGCCACAATGCCTGACTAGTTTTAGAGATGGGGGTCTCTAGTTCAAGTTGGTCTTGAACTCCTGAGGTGAAGCAATCCACCTGCCTCGGCCTCCCAGAGTGCTAGGATTACAGGTGTGAGTGCTGCACCCAGCCCAAATTCTAATTTTCAAAGTTTCACCCTTTTGGCTCGGCGCCTGTGGCTCAATCGGCTAAGGCGCCAGCCACATACACCTAAGGTGGTGGGTTCGAATCCCCAGCCCGGGCCCGCCAAACAACAATGATGGCTGCAACCAAAAAATGGCCGGGCGTTGTGGCGGGCGCCT
>CAUYQV010104381.1:0-24521 GCA_963574575.1 Galagoides demidoff | reverse complement strand
TTCATACAAAGGTAGCAGGAATCTATAGAGAGCTCTGCTTAGAATCTGTAAAGAACAAGTATGAATGTGGAATGTGAAATTCAAGCTTCTTGTCAACATTGTGAGAGTGAAAAGCTTTTATTGTACGATACAGTACAGAGTAAACTAGAGAAGATACAAAGGCCAGCTCTGCACCTGTGGCTCAATCGGCTAAGGTGCCAGCCACGTACACCTAAGGTGGTGGGTTTGTATCCCCAGCCTGGGCCCGCCAAACAACAATGATGGCTGCAACCAAAAAATGGCCAGGCGTTGTGGCGGGCGCCTGTGGTCCCAGCTACTTGGAAGGCGGAGGCAGGAGACTCGCTTGAGCCCAGGAGTTGGAGGTTGCTGTGAGCTGTGATGCCATGGCACTCTACCCAGGGGGATAGCTTGAGGCTCCATCTCAAAAAAAAAAAAAAAAGTATGATTTGATTTAAAATGGATTTGACGTAAAGGAAACTTTTTAAAAGGAAAATGTGGTGAAGAAAGCAGACAGCTGAGGTTCTGAACCTCAGGAGTGTAATCAGAATCAACTTTGGAAGTTTTTAAAAGCACCAGTGTCCAGACCCCTGCCCACCTAAGCTTAAGTAAGCTGTGATTGATTGACTGTCTTACTTATCTATTGCTGTGTAACAAAACCAAATTTAGTGACTTGAAACTGTAATAATCATTTATTATCTTACAGTTTCTGTGGATCAGGTATCCCTGGGACTGAACTAGGTGATTTGGGCACAGGGTTTGTGATGAACTTGCAGATAAAGTTGTTGGGGCTGGGGTTGGAGTTATCTGAAGGCTTGACTGAAGTAGGAGGATACATTCTGAAAGTGGCTCACTTACATGCCTGGCAAAGTAATGCTGGCTTTTACTAAGCCTCAATTCTTTGTGGTGGACTTCATCATGGGGCTGCTTGAATTTCCTCAAACTGCTGACTTTCACAGAATGAGAGATGAGAGTGGGAGACCACATGCCCGCGGGTAAGGGTGATGCCACAGTGCCTTTCTATGACATGGTTTTTTAAGCCATAATCTGCCATGGCATGTTACTGTACTCTTGAGAAGCCAGTCACTAAATCCAGTCGACATCGAAGCCTCCACCTTTGGAAGGAAGGAGTGTCAAAGAATTTGTGGACTTACTCAATATTTTTAAACCACCACATCTATCTGTCAGTCTGTATATTTTATTTGTTTAACTGCACAGGTGCTTCTGAGGTCCCTCTCCCTGGAGGACCCATGTTTATGTATGTTTTTATTAATTCACCAACAGCAATGTCAGACCCTGTGCTAGGTGCTAGTAATACAATGGTAAGTAAGCAGAATAGGCAGGGTCCTTTCCTTGGAAGAATGCATTCTAGCAGGGGAGATAGGATATTAAATATATGATACTGTTCATAAATGTAATTATAAACTTTGATGACTCCTGTGCAGTTACATGAAGTTCTGGGAGCATAACAACATCATAGATGTTATTTTTAATAACTTAGAATCATGTGTAATTTTTTATATTTCTCCATTTTAAACTTTACTCATACATGTTTGATTCAGAATGGTAAAGAGCTTAGCCTACCCATGGCTACCCATGGAATTATTGGTGTTTGTCATCTCACTGTAGTTATGTTGTTATAATATAGTATTACAGCTCATTGTAAAGTTGTAAGTGTATATCTACTTACAGACAGGGAAAGCTGGTAAATAAGGTAGATGGTGATATCTCCAGTGCTATTTCCACACATTGCTCCCAAGCAGATAAAATAACGGATTATTCCATAGGATAAAATGGTAACCTAGTCTTTTTTTTTTAAGAGTTAAGTGTCTCATTATGTCACAGAGGCTGGAGTGCAGTGGCAAGATCATAGCTCACTGCAACCTGGAACCCCTAGGCTCAAGTGATTCTCCCATCTTAGCCTCCAGAGTAGCTACAAGGGAATGCATACCCCAGCTAATTTTTTAAATCGTTTATTTGATGATGCTGTCTCTCTTTGTTGCCTTGGATAATCTCAAGTTTCTAGCCTTAAGCATCCTCCCTGTGCACGCTGTTTTTTTCTTCTGGAATTATTACTATTGTTATAAGAGCTTTTTATACTAATTAACTTTTTACTGTCATCTTTTTCACTTTTTCAGTTTGTTGTAGGCTTTGTAATTGGGTTTGGATGTTTCTGATGGGCAGATGTATTTAGTTTTTATGTAGGCCAGTCTTATCAGTCTTAACCCTTTACAACATTTTCATTTTTTACTTTCATTTTTCCTTAGAGTAGGCCATCTCTAATAAAGGATCAGGTCTCACCCTTGTTAATGATCTTAATATTTTTACTTTTTTACATCTAAATTTATTATGTACATTACCAATCAAATATTTTAATGGAAAATGGGTAAATATTATGAGTGGAAAATTTACAAACAAGAGATAGACATAACCTAATAATATAAAGAAAAATTTGATCTTACTATCAAAGAAATTCAAAGTAAAATAACAAGATACCACTTTTAAATCTTATCAAATTAGCAAAGATAGGAAAGGAGGTTTTTATCAATCAGTATTGGCATAGGTAGGAGGAAACAAGACCTGCCTATTGTAGTCAAAAGGGTAAGTTAACACAATTTTTCAAGACTGTCATTTGCACTTTTTTCCGGTACTTTCAGAAGTGCTCCTTTTCACTGATTTAACTATTCTACTTTGAGAAACTGATTAAATAATATTCAGAAATATTTTAAAAATGTTAACAGAGGATGATGTTACATTTATGGTCAGAAGAAAAAAAACTCAACATGTTGTATTTCATGTTTAGGGAACAGAATATAATAAATGCATTTATAGATTGGTACCAGTTATTTTACACATAGTCAAAGCCACACCTAACTGAATATCCTAGAGTGCAATTTGCATTGTTTCTTCGAAGAAAAAGATAAATTTTTAGAGGTATGGCCTGGGTACTAGTGGAAGGTGAGACAGTCCTGAGGATATCAGGTAGGTAGAACAGGGAGAAGGAAGCATGATTATAGAAGTATCATACTCAAGATAAAATTTGCTTGTTTTGTCCTTTGTGCCAAGGATTGATACAGTAGTGGCACTAACAGATCTCCTATAAATTACATAAGGTTAAACACAGATGATTATGCTCGTTTTAAATATCTGCTTCTTGCAAGTTCTACTCAGCACAGATTAGTTAGTCAGGCATTTCCGATTCTGTCTGGGATCAGTCTCTTCTCTATACCGTATCCCTTCATCTTACTGAAGAGAAAGAAAAAAGCAGAAAGAAGAAATACTCCATCCTAGTTCATTCCAAACTAACGTAAGCAAAAGAAGAAAGTAGACCATCAAAGAGTATCCCATAAGACCTAAAATACTGGAAGACATCTAGACTTGGGTAGGACTGTGTAGCACTGAACGTCATGCGTCACAGGAAACACCTCAGGAGCCAGTTCTCTGTGCCTTAGGGGACTTGATAAGGAAATTGAGAAGCCCCTACAGAAGGACAGATACCGAGTTATGCTGTGTGGAGAAAGCATGACTCTGTAATACTTTAGTTTTGCTTTTCATTGTAGTCTGAACTGGGTGACTTAGATACCTGGCAAGAAAATACCAACGCATGGGAAGAAGAAGAAGATGCAGCCTGGCAAGCAGAAGAAGTTCTGAGGTATTTGAGTAATATTTACATTGCAACCTGAATAGAAGAACTAGGTTTATTACTGTTCTGTTTTAAAGTCAAGGATGCCTATTCTGCCAAATAATTACATATTTTTCATCCTTCTTCAATTGATCCTTAGATAAGGACTTTTTGTATTTCATACTACACATGCTGTTCTATATGATTAATTCCTCACAGAAATCAAGATTGACTTTTAAGCATTATAGGAACATAAGAATAATAATTTTATTAATTGCAAATAAAATCTTTACATGCATATCCCATATTGCAATCTTGATAGATCTCACTATGAATTGTGAGCCACCATGCTACATTTTTTAGGTCAGAAGATACAGCTTTATTTTCATTTCCTTGTGGCCTAGCACTGGACAAATAATGTAGCACTCTGCGTTTGTCCATATATCTTCAATGGTGTCCATAAAAGCCCTGTAAGAGGGATGAGAGAGGGTGTTTAAAATAGATAATCATTTTAAATTGCAGACAAACTCTATGGCTACCCTGTATATGTTGTGAACTGCCCATTCTAAAGGAAATACTGTTCTCGAGGTTTCATTTTTATTGGTTCATTTTTATTGGTTGTTATGTTCTTTCTTTGTTTTTGTGAGCAATAAACTTAGTTCTTTCTATTGCTATATGAGGTCAAAGAGTAAAGAGAAAATTTATCATAGAAGGAGAGTTTGTGAGTTTGATCACTGATGAAAACTCAGAAATTTAAAGGTAATTAAATTATTTGGACATTTAGAAAATAATATAATAAAATATAGCCACTTTTTAAAATTTTAAAATTAAGACCATTTTTACCATAAGGATAGAAAATAAATTATCCTTCAATAAGATAATTTTTTGTATTTCTCTTTTTTTTTTTTTGTCCTTGTCAGTATATTACAATCACCTTGAACAGCCAGCAGAGGGTGCAATTAATTAAATGGACATTATGACTGATTGTTTTTGTTTGATCTTTTTTCTGTTTTTAGCAAGTCTTTTTCTTTTTGACATGGGGATAGGGTATCATATTTTAAAATTCAATCTTTAAAATTTTGAGAGTTTTTAATATTTGATTCCTATTTTGCCAGCGTAATTCATCTTTTATAAAGGAAATATTTTTAAAATTGTGAATTGCAACATTTATATTGCATGGATCATCCATCTATTTTTATTCTGTTCATTTTTTTTTTTTTTACAAATTGTACAAATAGTAAAAGTCCAAATATTTCAAAACGTTTTGGAGATTTTACTATTTATTAGTGCTGTTAACCACAGGATAAAGGAAGCTATTCATTTTAAATCTAATAATCTTAATGATAGCCATATAGAGTTTATGCCATTAGGTCATAAGTACTCCTTAAAAAAAAACAAAATAAGGTTATTTTTTAAAAAACATAATTTTTATGTTACAATGACAGCTTGGGAAAGTTAGACTATTAGTCAGTAATAGGCATGCTTCATGCTGTAACTTGTGCAAGAAAAGCCTAAGGGAAATAGAGGCTTCCACACATCATCACTGCCCCTTTCATAAGAGTATCTACATTCTGTATCATCATATCTTCTAACTGAGCCTTTTTATTATTGCCACCTTAAAATACTACCAATACTAATGTATTGTTAAAGAAGAAGGTTCTAGTACTTTAATAATTCTGGGTATGAATCTAGACAGGTAAAATATATGTTTGTCTGCAGTGATCTCTAAATTGTATCTTATACCAGGACCATTAGTTTTTGGTATAGGTTGAGTATACCTTCCCAGAGTACTTGGGAGAAGCAGAAGTGTTTCGGATTTTGGACTTTTTTTGTTAAATTTTAGAATATTTGCATTATCTTACTGGTCGAACATCCCTAATCTGAAAACCCAATTTGAACATCCCAAAATCTGAAAATGCTTCATTTCCTTTGAGTGCCATGTAGTTAATCAAAATTAAGTGTCAAGATTTTGAAATATTTTAGGTTTTGGATTATTATATTTGGAAAGCTCAACCTACATTTTTATATTATAACTAATAACCAGGTCAAAGCTTGATTATCTTACTTGTTTTATAACCTAGCCAACCTTTTATAGTTCTTTTCCTTTCTCCCTTTTTAGTTCATACTATCAGTATTTACTAAAAATGAACAGAGTAGTAAAATGTAGATTTTCTTTATTCTTTAGAAATTTAGTGGATGGTGAAGGTAACAGTGTTGCCAAAAATAAGGTTCTCTACATCCTTGAATTTTGGTCATTCATAACTCTGCCTACTCCCATTTATAATTGTGATTGAAAACTATACATTTCACTAACTGTGGTGAACTTTGAGCTGTCCCATATGTAGTTAATCCACTCTGGATTTTTATGCATATAATCCAGAGCTTCCTGTTCCATGCTCAATTGTAATATGCTTCCCTCCTCAACCTTGGACACCTGAATTATTTTCTCATACCCTAACCTTCAGACCTGGACATATTTATGTTCCCTCTTCTCCTGTTTAATCACCCCAATCCTACCTTCACTTCCTCATGCAAATGGATCAGTAAAGACAGGTTCAGTGTTTCCAGGTTAGTGGAGTTATAGAAGGAATAAGGAGAAGGTTGTATTTTATAACGTGTAATTGGCAAATACTCCCCACTCTGCCCCTTTGCAGAGCTTGTCAGTTGTTAACCCTGAAATCAATTTCTAGCTTCTAGGTGGAAGACATGTCTGTAAAGTTTCCATTTTCTTTTTGGAATTTGTTCTGCACGACTGTTTATCATTGAGTTGATGGTTTTTAACTGTTTTAATAATAGGAGAGTTAATCCTCAGTATCAAGCTTTTCTGAGTGGTATTTCCGAACCCCCCCCCCAAAAGTATGGCTCAATAGAAATAGTGTTTCAGGGGAAATAATCCAAAGAAGAAGGGTCAAAACAAAAGATTGTGGGTTATTATCCCTGTACTTAATCTTACGATTTTGGGCAAGTCATTTAGCCTTTGTACCTCATTTTAATTATTTGTAAAATAGAAAATATCCTCTTTTTTTAATCTAAGGATTGAAAGAAATACTGTTTTTGAAAATAGTTGAAATTTTCAAAGCAGTGAGAAGGTTCAAGACTTTACACCTTTATTTGATGAGAGTAAAAGGACACTTAGTTCTTTCTGAAATTTATTTGCCATTTGACCTGTGTGATATTTTCTGTAAAAGTAAGAATTTGGTTATGTTTCCTTTCAGGCAGCAGAAAATAGCAGACAGAGAAAAGAGAGCCGCAGAACAACAAAGGAAGAAAATGGAAAAGGAAGCGCAGCGGCTAATGAAGAAGGAACAAAACAAAATTGGTGTGAAGCTTTCCTAACCAATGTTCTTCCAGTATTACAGTGCCAGTAGGAGAAATCTGAGCTCCACAACTCAACCAACGTTTTTACGGATTTAAGAGTATTTTCAGAATGCAGACACACTGCTTGATTTTAATGCATTCATCAGGCCATCCAGGATACCAGGATTCTCCAAAAGTACCTGAACTCTTAGTGATTAAGATTCAAGAAAGCAAAAAAGACTTATGAGACAATATTTTCCTCGACATGCTCCAAATAAAAGACAATTGTTTGCTGTACAGAAATGATCACAAATGGAATATACCGGTACCTCTGAAGCTGACGTTTCTAGCTAAATAAATGGATGTAAATAATTTTATGGTGGAAAAGAACTCTGCTATCTGTTATGATTTCCTTCAATGTGTGTAATGATAAAATAAAGAATTTTAATATTCTTTTGTTTCCATGGTTACCTGACCTAAATTAGACAAATTGTAGGCCTTTAACTTTCTTATTTTTGTTGTCAGACTCTGGCATTGGCATATATTTCCTCTAAATTTGAATTGGTATTGTTTGTTTGATACAACATTAAGGAATTTGATGATTCTGATTTTCATGAAAATGACATTAAATGCAATAATTTTATCATAAAGATTTTGTACATCGTTTTCTTTTGTAATGTTACACATTTTAGTAATTTATCTTGCATGTATAAACACTGAAAATTAACTAAAATGAAAAAATTCATTTTATTTTATTATGACTTGTGAGTTTTAAGAACTAGCATTAGTAGTTTTTCCCTTTCGTTACAGATTTCAAGATGCTGTGGTGTTTTAAAGTACCTTACTTCTTTCCTCCAAAGCCATTAATTTACAAATGTGGAAAGACTTCAGTTCTAATATTTCAAAGCTTTTAGATCACATGTGTGTCAGTTTCATACATCTGACATTACGGACCTGTGTTGTTGGCTAAGATAATATTATTGATTCATTAAATTATAAACCAAGATAAGAAAAAGAATCTTTTATTTATGGTATTTATTGGCTCCAAAATAACCTTAAAGAAATAGTCATATACTCTGTTCAAAGGGAAAAAAAAATCACAGATTTGATAGTTTATTACTATTAACTTTCCCCAATTAAAATACATCTGGCCTGATTTTCTATGGTTTTAGAATTTTTTTAAGATTTTTACTTTAAGTTATTGCCCAGAATTAACATTTTCTGGGGTTTTAAATGTCATAAACAATCTACAAGCCAAATGTTGCTAATATATATATTTTGATTAAAGTAGTATTTCATAGAAAAATCATGAACTCTACAGTGAAAGCTATAAACTTCTAGACTAACTGTGATTATAGAATAAGTTGAAATTCAACTTTATGATATCTTGTTAAGGCCCACATTTTCAGTTGTGTATATTAGAATTTCTGTCAATAAGCTCCCAAGAATTGGATTCAAATTTTTAATAATGTATTCTCTTTCCCTCTTATATTCATTATGGTTCTATTTGGGAATACTATATGATGTCTCTAAATTTTTAGTTCATAAAGGATAACTTCCTTTAGTACAATTACTTGAACTGCTTTTCCCTAATAACTAAAAAGTGTAGAAGTCTGCTTGGTCATGATTTTCGTGTGTGTAAGTAAGGTTATGAATTTTTGTTTGGCTCTTTGTTTTTTATTTATTCAGAAAGAAAACAGTTAAAAGTTATAGTTTGTATGATAAATTAGGAAGAAACAGATTGTTCTCATGGGAAGAACAAATAATGGTTCTGGAATTTTTTTACTTCTGTTGTATAAACTAAATTTCTGTATTACATTTGGTATATTTTGGTCCAATAAGTAGACAATGCATTAAATACATATGATAAACAATAGTAGCAGACTGTCTCCTTGAGCTACTGAGTGTATGACTTCTGTTTTTGTTATTTTAATTTTAATAAAGGATTGTCAGTTCGGAAGCTTATTAAAAGTAAAGAAAAAGTGTAGCAGGCTTAGATAAAATCAGCAGATTTCGTTGTCTGAATTGTTCATTTCATATTCTGAGATAATTAAAGACATGAAACTTACATCATGTTTCTATTATATAGATATTTCATGGTTTCCAACCATTTCTTTTAGCTAAAGATATCCTCTTTTGGCTCTTTTGTGGAATGATTGAGTCAATTATTTTAGAAATGAAAAGTTAAAATTCTACATCTGAATTTCTCAGTTTTGACATGCATCTACCTCTGGGCAGGGCAGTGATTATTCCTGGAGGAATATTGGTAATTGGGAAAAAGGTACTTGCAGCGACTGGCGTCTAGATGAAGCTACCACCATAATGTAAACCTAACCATAGCCAGTGTTCTATAGAACCTAAATTTTGTTGATAATAGTGTGATTACTAAAGGGTTGGTCTTGGCCAGATACAGAGGGTATCCCAAAAGTTGCCCATATAAAGTTGCCATACCTAAAGAAAATGGGAAATTGTAGCTAAATGTACCTTCATTTATAAAATACTTAAATAATTTTACAAAATATTTACAAAATACTCTCTATATTGGCCACCTCTTTGTAAAATTTTGCAATGAATGTTTTGCGAATAAAGGTACATGTAGCTACAATTTCCTATTTTTCTTAGACACAGCAACGTCAAAGGCAACTTTTGGAACACCCATAGTTAACATACTCGTCATCTTTAATCCTATGTGATTCAGAGTTGGAGTAATCTACAATAATTTTCACATTCTTTAGCCTCTTGTTCAAAGGAAATCTTCCATTAGGTGTGTGTGTAAAAATGGTTACAGGTTGAGTGGTTCTGACAGAAGCCAAGTTGGGAGCTGTGGACTGGGCTAGGCCCTGCTGTTCTGAGAAGGCGCTTCCGCCCTCTGTTTCAGGTTCATCGGAGAGCTGAAGAAGATGGTGGGTTCGTGAAGAGCGTATTTGAGAAGGCAATAAACTGGTTTTTGCCGTTTACATATTTTTAAAATTTGAGTTGGTAATACAGTGGCAAAGAGACCTTTTTATTTTCTTTGTGTAATGTCTTCTGTAATGAGGCTGTCCAGAGATTACACCAACAGCTAGGGACCCCTTTTATATTCAACTGCTGGTTTATTTTCCACTTTGCTTCCTACTTTGTATCTTCAGTGCCCTTTACTCATGGCCATTGGGAGCGTGACCAGGCTACATTTTAGGAGCTAGTAAGATGCTTTTTTCATCAGAAGCCTTCAATCTTCTAGGGCTAATGAGAGAAAACTATTCTAGGAAATGCCCCTCACCACCCCTTCGCCCTCCTGCAACAGATTTCTTGGTTTCTACCTGTGCCTACCTGCTGCTGACACTGCTAATTCACCAGGAGAAGCTTCTGAGGAGGAACTCCCTCACTGAAACCGGCCAATCCAAGACAGTCTCAGCCTTCGCTTCCAGGGGACTTCCACGGCTATTTCTAAAGGTGCTTTCCTTATATAGAGACCAGGTCACGCCAACTATGAGAGCTTCTCAAGAGTTGTGAGCTGCTGCAGATATAGTGCGGCAGTAAACAAATGGCCTGAATTTGCAAGTCCTTTAGCTGCACATCGCCGTAAGGAGTGATCAGCTGTGTAAGTGTTTAGTACAAGCACTCAACAAATAGTAGTTGTTATGAGGCTCTGTACACTTACTTCCCACATCTGGCCATGTGGTGATACTGGCAGCCCCTCCCCTGCAGACAGTTGGAGGTGACTGAGCTGGCAATACTTCTATATACCTTTACATTGAACTGCAAATTATTGAGAAAAAGGATCAGCTTATTACGGCCTCAGTCTTTGCCTAAGTATATCAAGGACTCCTGGCGATCCTGTGAGGGAGATACTGTATTTTGTCATGTCTGATGTGCACTTCTTTGCCACATTTTTGAGGAAATAGTAAGGATGTGCACTAGACATGGGTAGTACTAGTTCTGTATCTATAGAAATGTTTTTCATGCTTTTATATGTATTTATGCATTAAAAGTGTTAACTCTAGAAAGCAATGAAGATATCCACACGTGAAATAGTACCGTAGAATACGGTAATTGTGCCCCTCTGCAATACTCGGCCAGGCCACCCCTCACTGCGCAGGCCCCACAGCTGTGGGATGTGCGGGTCATTGCCACTGCTGCCACCACCGTCTCAGAAGCATGCGTGCCGCCCACGGCGACGCAACAGTTAGCATGGGGACCTCGGTGTACAGAGGGCAGAAGTGGACGCACAGTAGCATCTTCTCTCACAAAAGGCGCAAGGCATGGGGACAGCTGCTATGCAGAAGCCGGGAGGGACCCCAGGTGCCAGGTAAGAGTGGTCTAGATGACCTGAGCACAGGACTTCGCCAACTGTCCCCTCCCAGCCCACCCTCATCACCAACATCCTCTCATATCCTACTTCCAGCCATGTCTGTCAGCAGGAATGTGGCCGCAGCCACTCTGCTGAGAACCCCAGTGGGCTTGTTCCCCGGGAGGCTCGTGGGAGGGGCCCGGGCTGGCCCTGCCCTCCTGGGCTCCTGGCAGAAGATCCCTGCCCTGTCTGGGCTGCCTGTCCTCTACTGCGGCTGGCCCCATTGTGAGGCCCCTGGGTTACTGTGATGAGGACAAGACCCTGAGCTGGGCTCTGGGAGACCTGGATTCTGAGACCCTGTTAACACTAGCAGCCTGCTGTTGTGACCTGGGGCCCCAGTCCCTGGGAAGTTTCAGTCTCCCAGGGTACCTGGCAGCGAAGCATGACAGCTCCAGGGTACCTGAGCCGGTGGGTTGTAATTTTAAGCCTAGACTTGTCTGGCCCCCCAAGGTGTTGTCGGTATAGTTCCCCAAACCTGGCAGTAGGTTGAACCATCTAGGATGCTTGTTAACGGAAGGAATGCCCAGGTCTCTCTCCGGGACTCCTCCCAGCTTCTCTTAACAAGCTGGCTCTGCGCCTCCTGCCTCTCACAGGAAAAGAAGGTGCTACTGCCTGGCAACTTTGGCCTTCCTTTAAAAATTAAAATGAAAGATTTTTTTTCCCTGAAAGTTTGGGCCAAAAATGTGGGTGTGCACTAAAGATGAGAGTGCATTATACACAGCAAAATATAATAGTATGGCTGTTTCACAGTTAAGGAAACCAAAACTTAGAAAGCCAGTCGTGTGTTTTATTAATGGAAAGGAAATCAGCAAGCTTTGAGAGCAGGTTGTATTCGTGGTTAGTCAATGTTCTATGTGGACTATGATTTATTTGTAAGTTCTCTCTTGATGAAACTCTGAGCTGCCAAAAAGCCTTGAGAAATTCCTCTTTGGTTCTTCACTCAGTGAATATGGTGTTTCAAATTATAGTAGATATGACCCATTTGTATATTCTAGTTTATTTAATAAATATGAAGAAAATTAGCCTTGTTTTTACCTTCACATAAATCACAATGTAATTGAATGTAAATGCCACATAATTATGTATTTGTACCAAAAAAATGAAATAAATAATGAAAAGTCATAATAATTCCCACATCTACCACTGACACCCCGTATACGGAGGGGTTAAAAATGACCACCCTAGTATTACCTTACCCCATAAGGGCTCTTTCTATTAAAACAGCTTAGGCAGTTGTGCAGTTCGGATACATTGCAGAGTCTCAGGAAGTAATGAAAGCACTTGTATTTTTCTGTGCTTTGCAAAAATAGGTCAATTAATTCAATCGGGTCATAATTCTAATCAGGTCCAGGCCGCAGGTTTTATCCATGAATATTTTTCACAGTGATCATCGGGCTATGAACTGTCCCTAACTTTGTCCAGGTATCAACTCAAGGCGTGTCTTTATGGCTTTGTTGAGAGTGAATGGCCCAGAACAAAAACCTCATCTTATTGCACTGAAAGTGCAAAAGAACATGCCCCGAGTTAGTAGTATGCTGGCATATTCTTAGGCCACCTGGGGCTGATTGTAAGATATTAACTACTGACCATAATTAGTTTCAATTATGAAACAAGTTGAATCCTTATACAGCAATGTCATTTTCAAACCTGTTAACTAGCCCTGAACGAAAGCAGTACTTACCGATTTTATGGAGAAAAATAACACCATCATTGGCTATATTGGCCTTGAAATAAACCCAGCATTTTATTGCAGTGCTAAGTGAGGTAAGACATACAGAAGGCTATAGATATAGTTAACTTGTCACACTGAAGTTTAAAGCCCAGGAAAATACAACTGCTTTTATTTCCTTGTGAGCTCTGCAGTGCATCTGAACTACGTTATTGTCTAATCGGTCTTGGTTAGAAAGAGCCCTGATGGGGTAACCTAGTATGTGCATGATCATTTTCAACTTTTCCATGTACAGTTTTCATTGCGAGATGTGACAGTGATTATGACTTTTCATTTTTTTCTGTACAGCCAATGAGCTAGAAATAATGTGCTGGTTCAGAAGAATGAAAGGCCAGTTTAAAATGCTAGCACCTACTGTTTACTGCAGAAAGTGGGATGGACAAACCATTCCACATTCTGTGAGCATTTTGATTACAGGGAAGAAGAGGGAGGTTTCTTACTGTATCATCAAATTAGAAAAGTCATGATGCTACTTTTAAACATTCACAGAAAGAGTCTGGACTGTCGGTTTAACATCCTTGTTTCCTATCGCCATAGTCCCAGATGCGGAGATGGCTTCTGCAGTCTGAGTAAGAGATAATGAGTTCTCTTCACAGGTAAACCAACAGAGCTAACACAATTTTGTGAGAAAGGGTTAGAAAACAATTCCATTAGGGACACATTTATTTCGGGGAATAGAGAATTGGGTCTTCAGCATTCGACAAAGTACTAATTCCAATTAGTTGACAGTTTTCATACCTGAGATCTTACATGCACTGGCCATTTTCAAGGAATCTGGTCTATAATGAAATGATTTGCAAGCTGTTCTCAGAGTTGATACTAGTTCCACCACTATGGGTGTTGGGGTGGCATATGGCACAGCTCCCAGCCTGGTGTCTCTATTTCAAAAACTTTATGTGTACGTGTTTTATATATTGAGATTTTTTATGTTTAAAATATCATAGAACCTCCATAGTTGACCTACACTGATCACCTCAAGTTAACCTAAGTTTCATAGACTGGACACATACCATATATACATGTACGTATCAGTGCAGTTGGCCTTGTTACTTATGTTGACCACCTCCCTATGTTAACCAGTGTGTTACAGTCCCTTGGGTGGTCAACTTACAGTATTTTTAAAGATGTACATCTTGTAACAAATTTGAATGCTACCTAAATAATCTGTTGTTTTAACAAGACTATTGAGTAGCCCTCAAACCTTTTCTGAATTTTAAAATTCTTTGCATTTATTGTTATAACCATTGCTTTAAAAGATCATTATGATGATGAGAAAATCAGTGGTCATGGCAGAGCATATCATCTAGTGGTTTAAAAATAATTACCTGAGGGTGGCACCTATGGCTCAAAGGAGTAGGGCGCTGGCCCCATATACTGGAGGTGGTGGGTTCAAGACCAGCCGCAGCCAAAAGCTGCAAAAAAAAAAAAAAAAAAAGAAAAGAAAAGAAGAGAAAAAATAATTACTTGATATAAACCTGTTTTATTCTGTTTGGACTTCTGTTTTTAAACAATTGGGAGTTTATGATATTCTTTCAAAATCTGAGTACTATTAGCTGTTAGTTTTAATTTCCTAGATTACTGACTCATTTTGCTTGGCAACAATGGGAATAAATACAATTTTATAAAAGTGCGCACTGATCCAAAATGGAAGTGGGAAACTACCCCAAACGTCTTAAAGTGAAAAACCCTCAAGAGGAAAACATGTCAGACCCACACTCTACTTAGGGCCAATGATGAACGCAAATCACAGACTTCCTTTTTCTTCTGCCACAAATGTCAGAAACACTTGGCATCTGAACACGTCGCATTTCCCCGCCTTTTCTGAACAGCATAACTTGGAAAGGTCAACATATCCCTTTGGGAAAAATCTTTTCTTGTAATTTGGAATGTTTGAGCACTTAACTGTAGGAAATGTTTAACATTTGTTTTGACGGAACAGCAATTTGTTCAATAGAATGGAATTGTTCTTTTTTTTCTCCCCATTTTCCTGCCTGTTTGTATATCACAGGCATCCAAATTACTGAAAGCAACTGGGAGGCGCTTCTTTCTATGGGATCAGATCATCCTGTTCCCCAAACCAGCCAACGCCTTGGGCTTCCGAACGGCAAGCCTGTTTCATCCTTTATTTACTCCAAGGGACTCATTTGTGAGAGACTTTGTTCAGAATAAAAGCAGTAATTTTCCACAGACTATACATGCTGAAACCCTGAAGGAGGAGAGGGAGGGGCAAGAGGAGAAAAGAAAAAAGGATAAAAGCTCCAGGATTTCCTGGATTTTTTTAAACCTTTGTGCAAATTTGTTCCAGTGGGTATAGGATGGTGGCATTCAGTGTCTTTGTTAGTTACTGTTTGAATCTTCTGGTTTATGTAAAGGACACAAGACCTTAAGACAATGTAGCAAGTTGCAATTGGTGATCAGTTGCCTCCAATTTGATAATCAACTTCAATATTTGCGATGTATGGAGAATTCATTCTAACCACATCCCATCCTTTCTGTTCATCTTGTATGGATGAAGAACAACGCTGAATTGTATGGTTATATTTGTTTCTGTAGCAACAAGCAGATTCCAAAAACAGACATAATTTTTTAAATATAAAAATGCTTTTAGCAATGACTAAAAATAAACATGAGAAGGGACCTTAAAAAAGACATCAGTATCTAGGTGTTGGTGTGACTGCCCTACAGGAAGGGACTTGAGTCAGCATGGCTTATTATTTTGGGACATTTCCATTATTCTCCTCTAGAAATCATTTCCTTTTCATTTTAGCCAATGCCTTCTACTGCTGACTGGAGATGAAAGATGTGTGCTGAGTACAAATGTGTGTGCCCAAGGCATGAGTGTATTCCAACAGAAATGTCCTCTCAGGCACAAACCACCTCTCTCCACACATACGTCCTTGTGCCCCGAATCTTCCCTTTTCTCATCTTCTCAAGGACTTCCTTTCTTCAATTAATCGTTTCTCGCCTATGTCATCGGTATCTTTATTTTCATTGGCTCAGTCACAAAAGCAAACATGTTCTATCTCCTCTCAATATTGAAAAATAAACCATAGCCTTGACCTCCTATCCCTGTGTAATTACCAACCACTTCTCCACTCTCCTTCACAGCAAAACGTAAGGTATTAGCTGCATACATTTATTTCTACTTTTTCCCCTCTGTTCACTCTTCAATCTGCCCAAGTCTGGCATCCATCCTCATTTCTCCAAAGAAAATGACCTTGATAATGTCAAAGCCAATGGCCACAGTATGCTAACTGTTCTCTTGTTATTCAATCCCTTGGTATGATTTCAATAGTTGACCATTCTACTCTTCCTGAATCACTTGCTCTCTTCCATGGGGCTTAGTTTTGGCTTTTCTTTTCCTTTCTCTCTCTTTTTATTTTTTTGCAGTGTTTGGCCAGGGCTGGCTTTTCTTTCTTACACTGTTTCTGGATAATCTCACCTGTTCCCAATAAGCATTTGCTGAATGAATTCACTCAACTATTCTTAAACCTCCTTAAACAGCGTTAAATACTGTTAAGTTCTTGACATACATCAGTGAGCAAGACAGAAAACCAATCTCTGCCCTCCTGGAGGTAATATTTTGGCAGGAAAGATGGGTAATAACCAAGACACCATTAAGTAAAAAAGTGCAATGGGAGTGCAGGTAGTTTCTGAATAAGAATTTATGATCATTTCCAGATTAGGGTGTTCCCATGGTTTTAAATAGAAATGTGAATGCTGAAAAACTTTGATTTTATAACTCTAGCCTTAACAGTGCCCTTGATTTCACATTCACGTGTGTAGTCACTCTTGACATCTCCACATAAATATTTTGATAGACATTTTGATTCTGTTTTCCTAAACTTGCTTCTCTTGAACTCTTTCCATTCTCAGCCATAGACCCACCATCATAATCTCCCCTCTGGATGATAATTGGTGTCCGTAATTGGTTTTCCTGTTGTCATTCCCACCTCCCTACAGTGCACTCTGTACCTGGAAGCCATAGTTAGAAAAAGAGAGGAGAACAGATCATACCTGTGTAAAGCGCTGAAGCTCGTCAGTGCTCCTACTGTCACCTGCTGAGCCCTCTTCTCCCTCAGCGTCTTTGCAGTTGTCCTTGGCAACCTATTACCCGTATATTCATGATTGGCTTTTCTTTAATTGTTTTTTTTAAAATCATAACTTTGTACATTGATGCATTTAAGAAGTTCAAGGTACTGCTTCGATATACAATGTGAAATGCTTACATCGAACTAAGTAATACATCCATCACAATTATACTCATTTCTTAATAGTTTTGAAATGTACCATTGCAAAAAACAAACAAAATGATTGGCTCTTTTTCATCCATTGGCACCAATATTATTTCTTCAGACCCACGTTTCCTTACCTTCACCCTTGTCACTCTGGGTCTACATACTTTGTTCATAGCCTTTGAGTACTTACCACTAAACGAAACCATCTTGCTCCTTCATCGGCATGCTCCGTCTTTCACACACACACAGGACGGGAGCTCCTTCAGGGCAGAAACCTCCTCTGTTTCCTTCCCTCTTTGCGACCCATCCAGTGAAATGCCCAGCTAGCTTGCGAGAACCCAATAAGCATTTTCTGGATGAATTCATTCAACAAGTATTTTTAAACCTCCTATCATGGGTCAGGTACTGTTCTGAGTTCTTGACATACATCTCTGAGCAAAACAGAAAATGGATCTTTGCCCTCACCAAGCTAACCGGTAATAACCAAGGTACAGTAGGAAGAGTTTCTGGGTGAGAACTTCTGATATTCTCTAGGTCTCTTCCCTGTATGTGGTAAAATAGAAAAGGCTTTGCTTGGCAGACACTGGAAATCCTGGCTGTGGGGATAAACTCGGAGATCCCACACAATCTGCCTCTTTGAGGTTTAGCCCCCTTATCCACCCAATAGAATAACCACCTTATAAGGGTGGTGTAAGGAATAAATGAATGTAGATCAAATATCATCCTTTCTCCTCCAGCCACTGGCCCCTACCCTATCATTCCCAGGGAAGAAGGGCATATGTCTCTGCCAGTTTCTCCCTCATGTGCTTAAAAATTAGCCCACCTTTCCTGAAAACACTCCACACGTGCTTACCGAATAAACGTGTGGATAAACGAATGTGTCACTTAAAAGCAAATAACCAAGGGTGGCGCCTGTGGCTCAAAGGAGTAGGAGTGGCCCCATATGCCAGAGGTGGCGGGTTCAAACCCAGCCCTGGCCAAAAACTGAAAAAAAAAAATGTAAATAATCAAAGCTGTTATTATTTACAAATGATGCTTCTTATATCACTGTAAGAAATCCGCATCTTTCCTTAACAATTATTTTTTCATCTTTCTCATTTCTTAATTCCATCTTTAGAGACCCTTATGAATGAAGATGGTATTCATTTTCTGCTTTTCATTTACTCTTTGTTACACACAGAAGTAAACTCGCAGACATTATCTTACAGGAGGATAAAACATTTATTTAGATGGAAACACTCATCTTTATTTTCATCATGCTAAAGTGTGTGGTTACAAACAATTTCCAATAAAACACTCTATATAATAGGCCAAAAATAAGTTAGTACAATGTAAACTTACATAACAGTTTCATCAATTAACAGGTTCAAGAACAAACAAGCCATTTAAGACTTCAGAGCTACATTTAGTAAAAAATTGCAAACACTCAAACTTTATCAACCCCAAGTAAGACACTAAAGAGCTATTCAAGACTTCTTCAAACCAGTTACACAAATATATTTTTATTTTTGGTTACAGTCCCCTGCTATGCACAAGACCATTGGAATGCTGAACAATTACACATTTTTAAAACGGCACGAAGCAAAGCAAGGAGATAACATGCCAGCCTTAGAGAAGCTGTCTTGAAAGTGCAAACTTTGCATTTTCTCTTCCTGAACCACTAGGATAAGAACAGGTACCTCGGACGACAGGGCAGGGTCACGAGCATGCTTTCTATAACCGTACTGGTAGGACAATTACTGGAACCGAGCCTCCATGCCTGTGAAGATACCTCCAGTTTTAAACAGTGAAGAGGCTTCAATGATAAATATAGTGCAAATCAAATACCGAGGAGCAAAACGACAGAAGAGAGACCGCCACGGACCGACCTCCTACACCTGGCACAACCCACACGGGACAAATTGGCACACGGTCACGACTCCTAGCTAAGTTTTGATATGGAAGGCGGTGCGGCGGAGCGAGTGCAGGGCGACCACACAGCAGCCCCGCAGCAAGGCTCCGATGTTATAGACGGGATCTGTCCCCCCCCTCTGAGTACTGAATACCCACAGAACGGTGGGGACAACGGGGGCAGCCACAGCCAGGAGATCCACCAGGAAACTGCGGCTCCAGTACTGCCTCACGCCGCCCTGCGGCAGCGGGATGACCCCATCCAGCCTTTCTTCCGTGCAGGCTGCAAAATCCAGCTCTCTCATGAGGTGGCTGGCGGGGGCATCCACATCCACTGGGGCCGGTGGGGTCTCCACGGGAGACAGGAGGATGGCCGAGTTTGGATTTCTCGGCGTCAAATCAACCACTAAGGCAGAGAGGGACTCCAGGAAACTCTCGCTGGAGTCAGGCCCAGACTCATCAGGAGATGCGGAGCTCGAGGGACAAGGGTCCCGGAGCTGCAGCATGTTCTGAATGAACTCCAGCACGGCCGGGCTGTAGGGCACCACGTCGGTCTGCACTGCCCGCTCCACTGCCACGCTGCTGGCCTCGCCACACACCACGGGGAGCGGATCCAGGACTTCAGCCTCGGGGGTGGAACCACCAAGATCCAGGTCACCAGATTGCATGGCCGCGGCTGTCACCATCTCATCAAACAGATCTGCGCTGTGGGCCGCGCTATCTGCCACCAACAGCTCTCTCTCAGCCCCTTCCTCCATGACCTGCTCCTCAGGTGATAAGCCATCTGCCACCTTGACAAGGGGCGGATTCAGGGTTAAGCTTTTCTCAGGGGAATCGCATGGAAAGTCCAAGCACAGTTCATCCCTCAGAGAGCCACTGTGCGCCATCTCCATGCTCTGAAGCAGAGACTCCAACTTCTTGTTTTGAATGTTGATGTCCACAAAATATTTCTGAATGCCTTTATCTTTATCAGCCAAGCTGCTCCTCATGGTTTCAATGACCTGCTTGAGCTGCTTAATCTCTTTCCTGGCTTCTTTGAGTGCCAACTGGGCCTCCACCCGGTGGCACTCTTCCTCAATCCAGTCTTCCCGCATTCGGGCCAGCTGGGACTTCAGCTCTACAATTTCAGTCTCCCTAGAGTGCCGAGACAAGCATGGTTAGAAATAAACGTCAAGTCTGAACCAGGCGACAAGCAGTTCAATCACACAGCCAAGAGCCCATACTTTTCCACTCGAAGGACAGAAGCTAAATCAGTTTTGGAAATTTTTTCTTTGGCAGGTACTAGCCATGAACTTCTTCCTTGAATTGTAAAATGGCTAACCTAATAACAGTAATCAGATTCAGATTCAAAACAGCTATCATTTCCTTTTTCTTTTCTTTTTCTTGAGTACTCAGGACATTATAAGCTTTATCTTCTGCTCACTATGTAACATTTGAAATTTTATTATTGAAACACTTTAGAGTCTCTTTTATCTTTGAGAGATATTTTATTTTAGAGATATTTTATTTTTATTTGAAACATATTTTAGAGTTGCTTTTATCTCCATAAACTTCCTGTTCTTAATGTATACAGTTTCGAGGGGGAAAGGCTCACTTAACTTTTAATTACCTATTAAATAAAGACAAAATGTGGACCGAGAAGTTTTACCCTTGAAAAACGGTTCTTTTATCCCATTGGTCATTAGACATGTTTAAGTCATAAAATTCTGCTTGGGGGCAATGACTTTGTGAAAATCTGCTTATTCTATCTCTTTCCAGGTAAGATAATATTGAATTAATCGTACACTGAGGAGAAGCTATCCCACTTCTTAGATCCTTCACAGGAAGATCTTTGTCAAGAAACTTGTGCTTCTATGTAATTTCTTCACAGTCAGTGTAAATATGTGTCTCCAGTGTACATAAAGACCAGATAGTCAGGATTCTCATAACACATAAAGTCATGTTAGCAATCTTCTTTAAGTTTGGGCTTGAGTTTTTTCTCATGTTTTGTGCTTTCCCACTGCTCCCTGCTATGAACACTCAAATCCTCCCATGGTGTTTTTAAGTCATAAACCAAACATTCCAGAAAGTGGGATCTGACTCACCCCAGAGGTAAGTTTGAGTCCCACGCCTCTTTTAGGTAGTTAGGGAACCAAATCAACATGGGAGATGGAGAATGTCCCTCTTCCCAGCCTGCACACTAATGTGCCCATGGTTTTATTAGCCAAAGTCCCTGGGTCTTCTCCAGATCCACAGAGAAGGAGATTTGGGTTGATCAGGTAGCCATGCGCTGAATCAGACCTCAGCTCCCAGAGAACACAAATGGCTGTCCCCATGAGCTCGCAGCTAGGCTGATCAGAGCTCTTCTGGACTGTCCCAAAATGTTCTAGGGGGACACCAGCAAGCAGGAAAACTGGCCTGCCCCTAAAATGCTAAACGTCTTCTCCCTGAGTTAAGATCTCTTACACGTGGGCTTTTTTGTTTGTTTGTTTTTTTAACTTTTAACACTTGGCCAAGACTAACAAACTTCTTCCTTCAGCACAGAAATAGCTTTCAGGAATCACAATGCAGGCAGATATCCACTCTGGCACAGAGATAAACAGGGTTTTAATTGGCCCATTGTGTGTGACCCATTCTGCGGCAAGCATAAGATTGTTCCTGCAAGTGTTTCTATCATTTAAAAATAGTCATGCACACACCCAATTCTTCATGTCAAAGCTGCATGCACACACAGAGAGCAGAGGTTCCCTCTACTGCAGGGGTCCTCAAACTTTTTAAACAGGGGGCCAGTTCACTGTCCCTCAGACCGTTGGAGGGCTGGACCGTGGGCTTTGGGACAAATTGGCTGCTAAGCAGGACAGGCAACGGCAGCAAAAACACCCAGCGGCCAGATAAATGTCCTAGGCGGGCTGCATGTGGCCCGCGGGCTGTAGTTTGAGGACGCCTGTTCTATTGTATAGGGCCCTGTGACTCCTGGAACAGCCAAATCACAGGGTTATGAAATGGCACCATTCAAAGACTGGTTTTAAAGATGTGACAAAAGTTGAAATGAAATCTTTCTTTTTTCCTTTTCTATTTCCCTATAGTTTGGATTCACATTTCATTTTATAGAAAATAAACTGTCTTAAACCATACTTAGCAAGGCATGCAGGCTCACCTCTCATGAAGTCGGCGCTCAGATTCCTTCAGCTTGGTCTTGAGGTGTCTCACTGTAACCTCTTTCTGCTGCAGAGGAGTCAAATACTGCTCTGGATTGGGGGGTCTGACACCATGATTTTCACCACAGGACATATATCTTCCTGACCTCCTGAAACAATCCAAGTCGGGACATGTTACTGTTTTACTGTTTTCTTTTCTATACAAAATAAAGTAACACACAATGCTACAGTAACACACAATGTGTCCCCTATTTCCAAGAAGGTAGGACCTCTGGGTAGTGATTAATAAGAGTAGAGACCTCATAAATGGGTTAGTGCCCTATCTGAGGAACCCTGGAGAGCTTTTCTTTCTACCTTAGGAGGGTACAATAAGAACTTGGCAGTCCACATCCCAGAAGAAAGGCTTTCCCAGAACTAGACCATGCCAGTGTCCTGATCTTGGACTTAAGTCTATAGTATTTATTCTATGGTGCTCAAAAGAGTTGGACCAAAGTCTACGGTACCTTGTTGTAGCTGCCTAAACTATTAACAAGACCTTACACAACTAACAGCTTGAGAAAGAATGGCAGCTGTGGGCTGGGTCTTAAACCCCAGTAACTTGTGACCTCCCTTCAGAAGGTAAACTGTAGTACATACACTTGCCTTACCTTGGAAGTGTTTATAACTTGGAAGGCTAAGGGGTGTGTGCTTGTGGAGGGGGTGGGGATGGTAGAGAAGGAAGGTTTTCTACAGCTTAGGAATGTCCTCATATAAAATAATACACAATTGTCTACAGGCTGAGCTATCAGCCAGGGTAACGTGCAGGACAATGAGTGGGAAAGGTGGGAGGGACGGAAGGGAGCAAGATGACCTAACTTTCCACCCAGCATGCTGCTGCCTAAAGATCCTGACTGTTACTAGATGAATTCAAATTGTCCTGATACCCATCCCTGACGTGAGTGCGCTGATCTGGTGAAAATGGAAAATTCCTTCTAGAGGGAACAAGTTCCTTCCTCTACTCCATCCACTCTGACCAGGGTGTTTTGCAAAGAGGAGTTTGGTGTTCTATAAAACAGCCCTGACTGGAATCTTGGCCCTGCCCAGGCCTGGCCGGGAGCTGGGCATCCCTGCTGTAAGAGAGCTGACTTAGGAAAGCTGTAGGGAGTCCCAGAAGGCAGAAGACAGAAAGTGGAGGGCTGCCAGCTCCTTCCTGACTCTGGGCCCAATCCCTGCCCCTGTGCAGCCGACTCCCTGAGGTGTCCAGTGTCCAGTTCCCGCTGGTCCTGGCCCCCTGGGATGTGCAATTCCTTCTTTCTGCTCTGCACCCACGCCATTCTATTGACTCTCTGCTGCCCGTCAGATCTCATGGCCCTTCACTCCCTCAGGGGGGCCTCCTCTGATCCCTGCAGACTGCCAGATCCCTCTTCTACCTTTCAGCATAAGCAACAAGTGCCCGCTGGGTAACTGTAACATGTTTTATCATTAGATGGCTAATGTCTCCCTTTCCCCTGAGCAGTGAGTAGGGGAACATTCTCCTTTACTGCTCTTTCCCCAGTACTGAGCTCAGTTCCTGGGACTCAGCGAGTCTTTGGATGCATGCATAACTGAGCATCTGTAAGACTCTTCCTTGCTCTCAGGGAAACCAGTGGGTCCCTCCTACTGCCACTGTGCCATTTCCCCACCCCCCACCTTAGGCTCAGGAACTGCCTGAACTCCCACCTTGTTAAAAATTATGGCCTGTGCCCTTTCTGTACCAGGCGGTGAAGGATTAGCTGAATGTGGGAAAGGACCATGAAGTGACTTGTTGCAGAGTAAGGAAGGGGATCAAGAGTTGTAATACATTTTTATTTCTTTTTCTCTTTCTTTCTTTTGAGATAGAGTCCCAGTCTGTTGCCCCAATTAGAGTGTAGCGGTGTCATCTCAGCCCATAGCAACCTCAAACTCCTGGGCTCAGGCACTCCTGCCTTAGTCTCCTGAGTAGCCGAGACTACAGGTGTTCACCACAATACCCAGATAATTTTTCTGTTCTTGGTAGAGATGGGATCTTGGTCTTGCTCTTGCTCAGGCTGGTCTCAATCTGAGCTCAAATGATGCTCCTGCCTCAGCCTCCTAGTGCTAGATTACAGGCCTGAGCCTCTCCACCTGGCCATTTGTGTTTTCCTTTTTTTTTTTTTTTTTTTTTGAGACGGAGCCTCAAGCTATCCCCCTGGGTAGAGTGCCATGGCATCACAGCTCATAGCAACCTCCAACTCCTGGGCTCAAGAGAGTCTCCTGCCTCTGCCTCCCAAGTAGCTGGGACCAC
>CAUYQV010104380.1:0-22687 GCA_963574575.1 Galagoides demidoff | reverse complement strand
GTAGAGTGCCATGGCATCACAGCTCATAGCAACCTCCAACTCCTGGGCTCAAGTGAGTCTCCTGCCTCAGCCTCCCAAGTAGCTGGGACCACAGGCGCCGAGCCTAAATGTAAATTCTTAATCAAATACCTTCTGACAGAATAATATATCCTGTTTGCTACAACATGTTACAATTACCCTTCAAGCTAAAATAACTCCTCAACTGAAAAATGTATAATCCAGGAAGAAAGGAGTTGTTTCTCTAAACTGGTACCCACGTTACTCAATCTTATTTACAAGTTGTTTTATAGGGTAAAATCTTGCCTATTCTCATCTGTATTAACATCAGCCTACATCATCAAAAAGTCCATTAAAATACATACGTGCCACCTTTAGTACTACTTTTAAATGTAATTGGAACTAAGCCATTTTTTAGAGCATGAAGGGAATAGAGAAGAATAATTTTATAATTAGCCTATCTGACTGATTTCATTAAGTTAATTCAAGCATTCTCCAAAGATCTTGCTTACAGTATTGAATCTCTTAATAAGTAGAGTAAAAGTAAATAAGAAATTGAACCTTGATTGAATGATACTGAAGGAACTAAGGACGTTCTACCCCAAAATACGACTTCTTGCTATAAAGAATACTTCGAATTAAAGGCCATTCATGATCAGAAAGCATTGAAGGAGGCCCTTCCTCTACCTACATAAAACCCGAGTAACCTGATTGAAAATCAGAAGGGGCTGCTGACTTATTACATGCTAAAGGCCCCCAGGTCATCTGAAGCAGGAGACCTGATTCTCAGGTCCATCTACAAATCAGTGTTGCCATCCATCTACATACACCTCCCCAGCAACCACTGGCTGCGTATATACTTTCCATATTCTCCCCCTTCCTTCCAAAAGGCATCTGTGAAGGTCTCTGACCATCACTGAGACTCTGGTAATCATTCTTGGGATTCCTCCCATGCACCTGATATTTGGAAATAAACCTTTCTCTCACTAATCTACCGTAATTGTGAGTTGATCTTTCAGTGAACCAACCCAGGGAAAAGGGCAGGTTTTGCCGTGATCCCTGTAATAGTACTATCAATGCTACAGCACCACAGTTTGGCTCAGCCACTTACTGATTCTTCAGGCAGACCCTTTGAGAATATGTTTGGTATCTTTCTAGTCAAATGAGGAAGAACCACATCAGCAGAACTTTCCCCTCACAACGTATTGAGGTGTCATTTAAAAGAACTCCCACCTACTTCCCGCCTTCACTTGGACACCAATCTGAATTCTTAAAGAAAATTATGTGTGGATGTTGCCTGTGGCTCAAAGGAGTACAGTGCCGACCCCATATGCTGGAGGTGGCAGGTTCAAACCCAGCCCCAGCCAAAAACTGCAAAAAAAAAAAAAAAAATTATGTGTAACATTGATCCTCCATGAATGGATAAGAATTCTGAAAATGACTATTTTCTTATAACTTGATTTTGTATAAATATTCTCTTTCCCTTCTTAGATAAATTTCCCCCCAGGAAATGTATGGTCAGCTTTAACACACTTTCAGAACAATTTGTTGATTATTCCAATGAAGAATGGTCAAAACCTTGCAGCCAGCTTTTGGCAGAGGCAGTGGTGTACTTACACATTTCAGCTGACTCACTACAGGCACTTTATCAGCAGAGGTAAAAGCAGGGCCATATATAATTTATTAGTACTCTTGCTCTCTCTCTAATTGCTTTCCAGTAGAACTGCAGAAAGGAATTCTCACTCTTTCTTCTGTTTCCCATGGGGGTTTGCCTTTGTTACAGCTCAGCTATAAGCTTTATATGGAGTTGTGGCTTTTGAAATAGAGCATTAATTGGAAGCAATTATCCAATTATACCAGCTGTGACTATGCTGTATACTGAGTATTTACCAAGAAAAGAAGGCATTTAACAGATGATTTAATGTAGCCGCCTGGCATAATGAACCTGCAACTGACACTGCAATCGCATAGCTAATGTCTTCCATGGCTGACATACGGAAGGATACGTGGTGTCAGCCAAAAAATAAAATAAAGACCATCAGGCTGGATACTCAAAGCACGGCCAACATCTTCACGTCATTCTCGAAAGTAATCAATGTTTATTTATTATCTAAAATCCAGGACGTTTCTACAACTGCTTGATTTTGAAAGTTAGATATGCTTTCAACTTTAATAGATTTTTTTTTTTTTTTTTTTTACTTTTTGATGCCTCGTGTAGTCTTATTATAAAGCTGTCCTTGAAATTGTGCTTTGGAACCACTTTAAGTACTTCTCAGATAAGCACCAAGAAGAACCTGCCTTGTGTGAAATTCTACTCTGCAACCAATGGTGTGGTCGTGAGCTGCCCAAGTGGTCATTTTCTGCCTGTAATCTATTTAGCTTCTCCAGGGCTGACCAAGTGCTTGGCTGGAAAGGCATCGAGTGGGCTAGGATTAATGAAATGGACATGAAGATAATCCATATGCTGTCAGAAAATATCTCGATGGGCAAAAATCCACTATAAACACCTGTGATATTGGCTTTGCGAGGAATGGAGAAAATGTTGCTTCCCATTTCTTAGTTCTATATTAAAGAAATGAAACAATGGAGCCAAAACACTTAGCTACTAACTCTTGAGTCACCTTACTGGTGCTGTTTTGACAAAGAGATGCCATTCCTTCATGTGCTATGATGTCACCTTTGTCCAATCATAACTTTCCTTCTAGAGTGGAGGATAACTCTGGAGACAAGGTGAGTGACAGCAGCAAGCAAGGCAGTGTCACTAGGCAACAAGATCCAGCCTTCAGTGGAAGAGAATTTTAAAACGTTTAACCTTCACCCTGTCTGGGCTTCTTCTTGCGGAAATGGCAGTAATCTCGGGACAAAGGCTTGATATGAATAATGCAGCTTATTTCTAAAGCCACATTTCTCCGGGCAATGTGAGGCAACTTCCTTCTTAGACTAAGAACATTACTTAATCTGAAAAGGTTGGTAAAGCCAGGGATTTTAAAACCTCTTTTTTCACAGGGTCACACTTTAAGCCACATGAGTACCTCCCCTGTATATTTACAACTGTTATTCAGTTGCCCCATTAGCCGGCTGCCGCTTATGGTGTATAGTCTGTATTCTGCCCAGAGGCACGCTAGAGAGGGGGTGAGTGGAACTGAAATCCACCTGTGTGCCCTCGCCAAGGTACATCCTTGTTAGGGCAGTCTGGAGGAGCGTATCTTGATTTAATTTGTTGCCCTGATGGGGTGCTAGTTTATACTTTGTCTGCCTGGAGGAGGTGCCTTTTTCTAATTTGCACAAAGTTGTTGTGTGAGCTGTGGGGAGGATGCCCCTGAGAGTACATCTTGTTTTCCCTACTAATCAAAAATTCTGGGCTGTTTGCAGTGGCTCATGCCTATAATCCTAGTGCTTTGGGAGATGGAGGCAGGAGGATTGCTTGAGGCCAGGAGTTCAAGACCTGCCTGAGCAAATTTGAGATTTTTGACTCTACAAAAAAATAGAAAAAAATAGCTAGGTATGGTGGCACACACTAATTAGCCTGTAGTCTCAGCTACTCAGAAGGCTGAGGCAGGGGGATCACTTGAGCCCCAGAGTTTGAGGCTTCCATGAGCTATGATGATGCCACTGCATTCTAGCCTGGGTAACAGAGTGAGACTTTGTCCATCCTCCCCCACCCCTCCCCAATAAAAGTTCTAGAAGATTGCCCCCTCCTTGTGCTTGATTCTGCTGTAGACTTTAGCACAGGGCTGGCCTGACCCTAGACAGGTGTAGACTGGTGGTGTTAGGACCCAAAGTGCTGTTGAGAGACCATGCACACATGGAAAACCAAGGAGTTTTTATTTCTTAACGGGCATATGCTTGGGTCACTCCTGCCATCAGAGTGGCTGCAGGAGAGTGGCCCCGAAACAACGGCCAGGGAAGTTTTTATACATTTTCTCGAGAGATACTATGGGTTGCAATAAAATGCTGGGGAAGGTAGTTGAAGGAGAAGCCTCTGTGTGATCACCTATTGGTCACTGGGGAGGCCTGGGGATTCTAATAGGTCAACTGTCCTTCTGTGGTGGTGGTGGTGGTGGTGGGGTCTCCGCTGGAGTGAGTTATGTGTGACTCCCTGATTGGTTGTTGCCCCCGTGGGCTATTTACCTGGTTTTCAGCTTGTGCCTGTTGTAGAATTTCCTGTGGGCCCCCCCAACACCCCCTCCTCCTCCCTTTCCTTAGTCCTTTGTTCCCTCTTATCTACAAAATGGAGTTACTGCTGTCTTTTCAGTGGTATCATTTCCACACTAGATTTTCATAATTACCTCATTCAGATTGTTTTGGTTTGTTTCCAGAAAAAAAAGTCTTCTCGAATTTCTCTCATGAAGCTATTTTTTCTTTTTGTTAACGTGAGAGAGCTAATAGTTTAACATTATTTTCTGCTCCTAATCAGTTTCACAGTATAATGATGTTCTCAAAAAGATAAATGTTCATTGTTTTTTACCCAGATTATAAAATGGTTAGCAGACACTTATTAAGTGGGTTTCTGGAGAACAGTGGGGACCACGTTTTCTCCAGCAGCTCCTGGTGTATGGGAAGTGCACATGAATGAATGAATCAATCAATTGGTTAATTAATTAATGGTGTTCACCTGGGGGATACTTGAGACTTGTAGAAATCTCATAGGTTATCTATTACTCATTTTGCAGTTGAGGAAACTGGGACCTAAATAACTAACCAATTTACACATCAAGCATAGCCAGGTGCTCCCATAATCCGGCCAACATGGAGACTAATTTAGATCATAATCAGGTGGAGAGCAGAGATCAACTCCATTGACCTTGCTGTGTCCCTTATCTGGTACCATTAAATCTGTCCTCAGTGTTGGTGCTAATATATTTCAGGACCATAATGAGGTTGAAAAAATAGAACTCAGATCCAGTTCAGAAATAACCAGGCTGTAGTTGGCTCACTGGGGCCACTTTTCTTCTGGAACATAAAAATCTCATATTATGGTTACTACTGCTTTCCAAAGTGTATTTTTTTCTGTCATTGAAAGTTTTTTTTAAAAATCTAATTAAGAAAACAGGACTAACACAAAATAAATTAGAGAAATAACACATTCCCAAATTTACCAAGTCAGGCATTTTGTTTAATCCTCACAAAGGTCAGATCCAGGATATAAAACAAGCTTTCCTACTCTGAAAAGATTTTTTACCCTAAAATCAGTATTTCCCAAACCCTAGTCATTCATATTTTTCATACTGTTGCCTATACTATTATCCTTTTAACATTTTTCTTTAAATTGCCCCACTTTTTATCTTAGTGTTATTCTAAGTTGTAATGTCCCTTAATGGGTGTATCAGATACATATTTTTCCTAATGCACATGAGAATAAATACATAATTATTAATATATTTAAAGTGTTAATATATTAATATACCTAAAAATGTTATCTGTGTTCCTTGGGTTGTATGAGTCATTTCTTTTTGTTGTCGTTGTTGGGGATTAATTGAGAGTATAAGAAACCAGGTTACACTGATTGCATTTGTTAGGTAAAGTCGCTCTTACAATTGTGCCTTGCACCCAGAAGGTGTATCACATACCGAGACCCCATCCACCTCCTTCCTTCCCTCTCTCTTTTCTCCTCTTCCCCCACCCTCCACTGTGTCATTAATTGTCATTAATTGTCCTTATATCAAAATTGAATACATAGGGTTCATGCTTCTCCATTCTTGTGACACTTTACTGAGAATAATGTGCTCCACTTCCATCCGGGTTAATACAAAAGCTATAAAGTCTCCATTTTTTTAATAGCTGAATAGTATTCCATGGTATACATATACCACAGCTTGTTAATCCATTCCTGAGTTGGGGAGCATTTAGGCTGTTTCCACATTTTGGTAATTGTAAATTGAGCTGCGATAAACGTTCTAGTGCAAGTGTCCTTATGATAAAAGAGTTTTATTCCTTCTGGGTAGGTGCCCAGTCATGGGATTGCAGAATCAAATGGGAGGTCTAGCTTGAGTTCCTTGAGGTTTCTCCATACTTCCTTCCAAAAAGGTTGTATTAGTTTGCAGTCCCACCAGCAGTGTAAAAGTGTTCCCTTCTCTCCACATCCACACCAGCATCTGCAGTTTTGAGATTTTGTGATGTGGGCCATTCTTGCTGGGGTTAGATAGTATCTCAGGGTGGTTTTGATTTGCATTTCTCTAATAATTAGGGATGATGAGCATTTTTTCATATGTCTGTTAGCCATTGATCTGTCTTCTTTAGAGAAGGTTCTATTTGTGTCTTTTGCCCATTGATATATGGGATTGTTGGCTTTTTTCATGTGGATTAATTTGAGTTCTCTATAGATCCTAGTTATCAAGCTTTTGTCTGATTCAAAATATGCAAATATTCTTTCCCATTGTGTAGGCTGTCTATTTGCTTTGGTTGTTGTCTCCTTAGCTGTACAGAAGTTTTTCAGTTTAATTAAGTCCCATTTGTTTATTGTTGTTGTTGTTGTTGTTGTTGCAATTGCCATGGCAGTCTTCTTCATGAAGTCTTTCCCCAGCCCATATCTTCCAGTGTTTTTCCTATGCTTTCTTTGAGGGTTTTTATTGTTTCATGCCTTAAATTTAAGTCCTTTATCCATCTTGAATCAATTTTTGTGAGTGGAGAAAGGTGTGGGTCTAACTTCAGTCTTTTACATGTGGATATCTAGTTCTCCCAGGACCATTTATTGAATAGGAAGTTTTTCCCCCAAGGTATGTTCTTGTTTGGTTTATTGAAGATTAGGTGGTTGTAAGATGTTAGTTTCATTTCCTGGTTTTCTATTCAATTCAATGCCAAATGTCTATGTCTCTATTTTTGGGCTGGTATTATGCTGTCTTGACCACTATGGCTTTGTAGTACAGCCTATAATCTGGTATGCTGATGCCCCCAGCTTTGTTTTTATTACTAAGAACTGCCTTAGATATAGGGTTTTTTTTTTTCTGGTTCCATACAAAACGCAGAATCAGTTTTTCCAAGTCTTGAAAGTGTGATGTTGGTATTTTAATGGGATGGCATTGGATTGGTAGATTGCTTTGGGAAATACAGACATTTTAACAATGTTGATTCTTCCCAGCCATGAGCATGGTATGTTCTTCCATTTGTTAATTCTCATACTTATTTTCATAGATGACAATTAGTGGGAATGGGCTGACAGAATGGTCACCTATATTAAAAGAGGCAAAGCCTTTTTTTCTCTCCTCCAGGTGGCTGTGCTCTTTACAACTTCTTTAGAGGAGGTGGAGAGGATGAGTGAGCACTGATCTGGCATTGCCCAGGAAGCTTGGCTGGAATCCAGGCCACACAATAGTCATAGGAACATTTGACACTCAGATAACACAAGGCCACAAGGCAGGAGCAGAGGGGAAATAAAAGCTGTTAGAGCAACACTCGGGGGGAATGCAACACGTGTTTCCACACTTATTTATAGAAGCTCGTTCCACCTCTATGGCAGAGACCTTTTGGCAGTCTTAATTTATTTCTGGGGAAAATCTTTGAGACAAAAAGTTTTAAAAATAGCCAGTACTTTATTGACTACACCAGTAACAGTGGCAGGTGAGCAGAAATGATAAGCACGGGATATTTTTTCTTCATAAACATTATTGCATATAGGACATTGCTCAAAAGATTTGATGATAAAATAAACAGGGAAACTACTGATCTAACTGAGGGATGAGAAAATTAGCGTAGCTCTTACAACATGGTCAGGACTAATATTTGGGGAAGCCTTGGTGGCTGTGGCTTTCCTACGGATATAGAATATAGAAAAGGTTGCCAGCCCAGATTCTCATTTATGTAAGAATGTCTGTGTTGTGGATGTTCCTAAGGCACAGAGCAACCAACACCTGTTTTAAATATCCATGGTTATAACTTAGCTTGCTGGGGTCTTGTTAAGGCCAAGACTATTTCTGGTTATTTGGTCTTTTTTTTTTTTTTTTTTGAGGCAGAGTCTCACTTTGTCACCCTTGGTAGGGTGCTGTGGGGTCATAATTCACAGCAACCTCAAACTCTTGGGCTCAAGTGATTCTCTTGCCTCAGCCTCCCAGGTAGCTGGGATTACAGGTGCCTGCCACAATGCCTGGCTATTTTTAGAGACAGAGTCTTGCTCAGGCTGGTCTTGAACTCCTGAGCTCAAGTGATCTGCCCACCTTGGCCTCATAGAGCGCTGGGATTACAGGCGTGAGCCACTGCGCCCGGCCTGGTTATTTGGTCTTTTCAATCCTAAACAAAATGCTCAGTTGACAAAGTGACTATCGACCCAATGGGATGCCTTGGTGTGGGCTTTCAGGAAGGCGCTACAGCTAAGTGCTTCAGACCAGGAGATTTGGAATCAGCCAGATCTCTGTTTGAACCCTTGCTCTATCACTTACTAGCTATGGAACTTTGGGCAAGTTATTCAACCTCTGTTAACTTCAGTCTCTTTAGTTGTAAGACGGGGTTGTTGTGAGGATTAGTTGAAATCATGTTTGTCTGTGAGAGTAAATGCGAAGCTTTTAAAATGAAGAGACTCTAAAATACAATGTCTCACATTTATTGCCCCTCACAGGTTGAGAGGCTGGTTCATGGACATTACTCCACCAGGTGACTCAGGATCCCAGTGACTTCTATCTCGTTGCTCCTTAGTTCCTAGTCTTCAGGATTGCTGTCCACACCTGGGGTCCAGCCAGGGAAAGGCATGGCAGACAAAGACTAGAGAAAGTGGCTTGTCTCCACAGATGGAGTAGTTGTTTGTGTCATTTCTGCTCATACCCATTGCCACAGCCCCCTGTTACTCACATGGTCATGCCTCGGGGCAAAGAAGGTGGGGGGGGGGGGAAATGTAGTCTATAACTTGGTAGCCATGTGTCTAGGAAAAAAAAAAAGGATAAAATTTGGGGCAGTAACTGTTTGTCACAGCATATAGTAATCAGAGCTTAGCACATAAATGCTTAAAAATAAACGCTACCGTTTTCATGAGTTCTCTCTAGCATGTGTTCCTTGGGTGCATTTCCTCAATTAGCTCATCGCCTGGGGCAATATTTTTCGAGTGAGAAATACTGGATACATGAATAAATGGTTTTTCCTTCATTTAAGACGTTTTTACAGATGTCATGGGTTCTCCAGCACAACTTTTTCAACTTGCTCTCTTTTGTCAGATGGTGGAGAGACCTGCAAGGAAAGGCCAGGAGAGCAAATACTGGCACCTTCCCCAGATGATGTCATGTAACCACAGACTACTCTTGACTCTCATGGCGGAGGAGGGGGGAACAAGCACCTGCGCCAGGAGCTGCCTCTATGTGGCAGAGGCTGGAGAGACAGTTGTGAATGAAGGAATACATCTTTTTTTTCAAAAACTGGACATGTTTTCTCTTTTGAAATGTCCATAGTGCCCGTTTGTAAGGATGAATTGTCCTGACACATCTGGCAGGCTGTGGTTTTTCTCCAGCATCATAGAGAATACTGAATACGAGCTTTGTAAATTCATCTGTCACATTTAGTTCTCTGGAGTTTGTGGTATCTTGCCTCTCAGTATCTCATTCTTCTAGCAGACTCTATAGGTACTAACACATTTTCCCTGGAGGGGAGAAGTGAGAGAAGAGGTTCTTCCTGAAGGTTTGGACCAATCCCTTGGGCTGACCAAGCTGGAATCTCGGACTGTCATTTCAGGAAGGCGATTAAACAGGACCCAGATACTCGATGTGGGAGTCGCATCCCAACACTGTCATCAAGTCCAGCCTTATGGGGAAAGGAGATCACCATCCTCTAATACAGTTGGTTCCATTTTTGGACAGCTTTGATTGTTAGACTTTTTTGGTTTTTCCACGTTGTGTCAAAATCTTTTCCCCCATGTTATCTATCTGTCTTACTCCTACAGGTTTTTATTCTCAGGGGCCCCAGAGCCGAGCTATAAGCCTTTTTGCAGCTCTTTCTTCAGCTGCTGTGCTGTGATGCTGGGTGTCTTGTGTTAATGGAGTGATGCCATTTTTGCTGCCTAGGTCTTTGGATCAATGCTGGAGTGGGAGCTGACAGGCAGTGACGCATGTGAATACCACCCCAAGGAGAAGGGAAATACATTTGCGATGCTGGGTTTGGGGTAGATGAGCATATTGGATAAGCAATAGATTATCCAAGTCTAGGTCCCACTAAAATGCCAAAGTCAGAGCCAAGGAGACCGATGGGGAGAGATGTGGTCTACAAGTCAGGAAACTTTAATGCTGTTGTGGAAACCATGTGCCTTGCCTGCTCTATGCCAGGCACTGTGCCAGTGGCTTAGCAATGACTGAGTCACTGTCTCTGCCTTTGTGCATGGTTTAGAGGGGCCGCCCTGGGGGTAAACACGATGAGACCCCAGTGCAATGCACGCCAGAGGCCTGGGGCTCAGACGCTGGGGGTGTACTGGATGAGCGGGAGCAGCCTTCTGGCCTTGGTTTCTCTGAGTCTGGCTTATAGTTTCCACATCAGTAGGGAGCAGTGTGTGTGGAAGCACAAGAGCGGGAAGGAGCAGGCCGTGTGCTAGGAGTGGTGCGGTGCACGGGTGGGCGTGGACAATGTACCGGTGGGCATGGAAGAGGGCTGTAGGGAAGGCTGAGGGGGCAAGCAGAGGCTGTGTCAGAAAAGGCCTGGCTGCCGCATTAGGGAATGGACTTTTCCCCCAACATACCTGGCTTCAGAGGACTGTAAACAAAGGAATGATTGGATCAGCTCTGGGGGAGGGAACATGCGTGGGCCACTGCTGGGTGAGGTTTGGAGGTCTGGATTAATGGCAGGCGACCACCCTGCAGGCTATTGCATTATGTCAGGCAAGATAAGCTGGGGGATTGATCTAAAGTTGCAGGAAAGGAGCAGAGTGACCAACTTGAGAGAGAAGTGGGAAGAGTAACTGGTGAGGCTCCGATACCGGGGCCACATGGAACAAAAAGCCAGTGCAGAGCTCTGGGCAGGAGGTGCTTATGCTGGTAGAGAATCTGGAGGGGCTTCAGTTTCTGGCGCTAAGTGCTGGGAGGCCCTAGCCCAGTCACGGCTCTCTGGGCTGGACTTCACCCTCACAGGGCTCAGGTTCCCCAGCTCACCAAGGGCAGGGGACTGCTCCTGGCACAGGTGAGAAGAGAGGGGGTGTGCTCCACCCAGCTGAAGAGTTAGGCACCAATCTGGCGAAGGGACACCTCCTGTCAGTCCTTGGCTCTGACTCACATGATCTTGAGAACAGTCTCAGATCAGACCTGGTGGCCCAAGGAGCCTCCTGGGGCAGACTTGGGTCTGATCCTTGCTGGCGTCAGCTCAGAAATGGAGTGTGGAGGGCCCAGCACCCTCCAAGCCTTTTCTTTTCTTGATAGTTTAGTTTCAAACTCAGTTTGGGGAATACTCAGCATTTAGTCTAATTTCACCCGCTTTGGCCCCTTTCTCTCTTTTCTAGCAACAAACATAGGATGTTTCTGAGATTGGTTCTTAGCTTTTCTACAAATAAAACCACAATCACAGCCTGTTATCAGTCACTGAATTATTAACTCCTAACTTAACATAAAACAAATGCCTGTGTGAAACGGCAATAAAGCATTGCGAGAATATTTATTTTCAGCGACTAAACTATCCACTTCCTGTTCAGCGTTAAGGAAAATTGGTCTTTATTATTCCAGGGAAATGTCACAGTCACTAAGTATTGTAGCATTTTGACCTGTGTTATGTTGAACAAACCTTCCACATGTTTCTCATAAAAATATACATCAGAGATGTCTTCAAACTGAATGTCAAACTTAGTTAAAGGTACACCTCTCTTCAAAGTTATTTTGAATATCAAATATAACAATCAAATGGACATCAGTGCGGGCCTTGTTTTTGTTCCGAGGCGGCCTCACGCTGATGGAGTTAGCAACTCAGTGCCTGGTATTCTAAGGGGTGGGAAGGAGGCTCCACTCTCATCGCGGTAACTTCTGCCAATTGCCAGACTGGGCTTTGAAGAAACTCTCTCCACCGATGTTTTGTTTTTTTTTTTAATGTATCTAACTACTTAGAAAAAACATTTTTTAAAATTTCGTGTGCTTCATCTTGTGTGATCTAAGTGTTGATTACCTGGGTGTGTATATATGTAAAAATTCATCAAACTGTACCCTTTTCTGTATGTACATCATAGTTCAATTAAATGAGTATATATAGTTTCACAGTTCACGGTCTGCAGGGTTAATTTAAAAAGTTCTAGTGACAAGGAAAAAAGGCAGATGTGTCTCGTAGGCCTCTTAAAAATCTTAGTTCCATAATCTCATAGACCAGTGATTTTTGACTGGTATGCTGTGAAAAGTTTAAAGATCACTAATTAAATTGTTTTGAAAGAAGTTCAAAGCAGTTATTATTATTTTTTAAAATCATGTTTAAAAAGCATGCTGTGGAAATTTAACCATAGGTTCAAGTGTGCCATGAGATAAGAAAGTTTGAAAAGCACTGTCCTGGCCCCTGAGTGCAGTGTTTTGGGCTTGACTCCTCGGTATTTTCTTTTGTAGGATCCTAGAACAGTCAGTGTCTGCTTGGCAAAGGACGAATGTCTCCTGCTTATCTTGGCCCGGGGTAGGTGCAGGAAGGGCGGGTGTGACAAGGGAAGGCTGAACCATGAGGTTTCACAAGCATTGGTAGGTGCTCTGGGGCCCCCGTACTATTTTGTAATAGAGGTTTTATTAATTTCCAGAATGGGTTGTGTAGTTATTTTGTTGTCTTAAATGTCTCGAAAGGCACGATGGTAGTAAAAGGGGCTAATTTCTAGAACACAGGCCCTTCCTTATTCAGAGTTAAACTCTAGAATGCATAAAGGCTTTCATGTTTCTGAGTTACGGATAAAGGTGACCTGATGTCGGATTTTCCCTCAAGTCTCTGCCTTTTGAAGTCAATCCTACTTGTCATCCTGGTTTAGAGACAGAATGGGGCAGTGTCCTTAAGGTGTTGAAGGTGAGAGCAGTCATACCTCGGGGAGCTATTCTGTGGATCGAGTGAACTAAAAAGCACCCAGGAAAGTTATCAGGGCACCATCAGGTCTACAAAAAAGTTCCATACTGTTCAGATTTTTCTGTCAATCTGTTGGAACAGTAAATGACATAAGGTGTTCTATTTCATGGGTAGAGATGAGGCACATGTTGGGTTCAGGGCTTCAGGTATTGATAGAAGGACATTGGACCACTCTAGAAAACATCCAGTGGGTGCCGGGCAAGTGGCGTGCTGAGGGGGGCTGAGGTAGGAGGATGGCTTGAGCCAGACCGGGGCGGGGGGGGGGGAAGAAAGAAAAAGATCTAGAGAGGGGAACATATTCTTTTTTTTTTTTTGCAATTTTTGGCTGAGGCTGGGTTTGAACCCGCCACCTCCCTTGAGCCACAGGCAAGAGGGGGAAAGTATCTATTCTTGCGGAATCTTTTGGATTCCACTCTTAGTCGAGTATCCTAATGACTTCCATGCCTTAGGTATCCCAGAGAATGAGGACAATGTAAAAACTTTTAAAAATGGTCAGGCTGGGCATATCAATATTTATTGAAATACTGAAAAAGATTTTCCATTTCGTTGAGAAATTCCTGGCAAGAACTGACATGACAATATGTGTTCCACTGATACAGTCAAGGAAACATCAATGAGTAACCAACTTCACACTCTAAACATTGCATGGGTTCAAGTCCGAGGCAGCTGCAGATCTGTAACACAAATATTCAGACAGTACAGACCAGGTGTTTACAAACACAGACCAACTATAATAAACCAAGCAAAGCCAAAACCTTTAGACTCCAGTCTGCTTTGACTAAGAAGTCCTGTCACTGACAAGGCAGTTGCTCAGTAGATGTCAGATTGCAAACTGGCTAACAATTATTAAAGAAATTTCACTTGCCACTGTGAGCGGGCCAGATGCTGGCTGTGGTGGATCCTTGCTTATCAGCTCCTGTCCGTGGTGTCATCAGCAGTGAGGACAGAAGTTAGCGTGTTGCTTTTTAACCATTCTCATGATGTAACCTATTAGGGGAACAACATCCCAATAGTCGACATTTTTTAGGTTTCATATTCAGTGGGAGTACTGCATATGTAAAATAAAACATGGATTTTAAGAGTCAGTGTAGTTGGGCACAGTGGCACATGCTTGTCCCAGGTACTTGGGAGGTTGAGGCAGGAAGATCACTTGAGCCCAGGAGTTTGAGGTTGCAATGATGCCACTGCACTGTAGCCTGGGCAACGAGCAAGACCCCAATGCTAAAACAAAACAAAACTCGAATCAGTGTATTTGTTTGTTTGTTTGTTTGCAGTGTTACAGAACCTACATGTAACTATCCTTCAACTCTCATAATCATCTCCACCCATGTTACATCTGTGATGGAACCATTCCATTAACTATCGACAACACCGTTCCTCTTTATGCGTCTTCCAGCCAACTTGGTTTCTAACCGTGGAGGGCCCTGATGCTGCTATTCTATGTGTAATGCTTTGGGTATGAGCTCGGATCAACGATTTTTCATTTCCCTTTGAGACATGAAGTTAACACAGGTGACTGAGATTCTGTAAGAGTTGACACCCAGCTTCGCTCATGTGTACCCTTCATGTGGACGCGTATTAGAGGTGATTAATAAAAATAATAAAATAATCCTTTTTGTACACACAGAAATAATCCTTTTGTACACACAGAAATAATAACTAATATCTTTGGTATACAACTTACAATGCTCGTAAAGGAAAACCAGGTAAGACTCCACCTTGTCAAATTTACTTGAAAACAGAGGAAGCTACAAGTCACATATTTTACAATAGATATTAAATAAACTATAGTAAGAATTATGAAGATTTACAGACATTTAATCAAGTGAATGATTTTAATTCATTAAGACCCTTCTAATGTCCCTGAACTAACTCGGAGACACACATGCTACAGTAAACACATATATTTGGTTTCTTTAGTCTTGGCTAAATCTTTTACAAAGGTGAAACCAGGGAACAATAAATTAGCATCATAATTGTCTACAGTTGAAACTATGATATACAATATAAATAAACTATTTAAAAGCCAGACATATTTATGAAAAAAAAATTAAGGGACTAGGAGATATTTTTATTTTTGTACAGTTTCTACAAGTGATTGTGCCGCTGATAATCTCAAAAAATTAAAGTCTAAATGAGATTTCCGTTTTTTGATTTTAGTGTCTCACGACATACAGTAATTAAGGACTGTTTAAGAAAGAATTACCAATCCGAAAAATAACATTAAGGAGATTACTGCTTTTGCTAGCGTGTAATATCGCAGTTCCCCCCACCCCTCCCCCGGACCTAAAGAATGTAAACACTATTATTTTATTTGACTTTATTAAAGTATTAATACTTTATTTTAAAACAAATGTTGATCCACATCTGCACAGTTACCTTTTAGAATTGTGAACTAAGGCAAGACATTCATACCTGTGGCATCGCACGTTAATAATACTGATACAGTCGTTTCGAGAGTTTGTTTGCAAGTGTCTGTCCTCCAATATTTGTTCTACAGCAGACTTTGGTCTATGACTTAGAAAGGTCAGTATCGCTCTCTTCCTCCCTTTGGGGAAGATTTGAATTCCTTTAACATTTTTTTCAGGACCTACGGAAACACCGCCATTTTCACCCCCAGTGTAGGGGATGTTCAAAACAGCAAGAATGAACCTAGAGTCAATCAGCTCATCCCGTTTTCTCTTTTTGCCCAGTGTAACATGCTTCCATTTTGTGTTCAACTCCTTAGAACTGTGAAGATTTGACATCCCAGTAAGATAGCTTTCCTGTTTAAAGGAACTACAAACCTGGATGGTTAAAAAGACTGATGTATCCTAACAAAGCTTTCTGCTAAAAAGGTTTTAGGAAATCCAAAATGCAGAAGCCACATTCCAACAAGAGTAGCAGAAATGAAGGTCTAACTTGCTTTAGCTATGGAGCATTTGCTTGAAAAGTTTGTAGTGTCCCTTTCTATTGATTAATGCTTATATAAGAGAGAAGAGGGATACTGCCTGCTTTTTTTTTTTTTGTTAACATTCAGAACATGTGACAAAATAAACTTCAGAACATATTTAAAATGGCAAGCCAACATAGCAATAGACTGTTCTCATTAGCTGTTTGCAGGCCTAAGACACAGACATTCAAAATTAGGCTTTTCATAACTTGGTGGAGCAACTACAGGGTGTGGCTGGACACAGGTCTTAGCACAGATTCTGCGATCACAGGGCGGAAGGTGCGGCCTTCGAGGGGGGCAGGGGAGGGCTGCTGTAGGTACAGCTGCTGAGTTCTTGAGAATTGTTGCAGTTCAGCTTTATCATGGAGGAATTCTGTAAGCGTAAATCCCCCAACGTTTAAGCCTAATTAATAACACAGATTAGCTCCTAAATTTCTTCATAGCGGAGATCAGTTTAAATGTACAAGAATCGTTCTGTCCATTTTTATTCTGACACTGAGTTGGTGTCCATCTTGGAGTTCGATCCACTCCATTGCAGTGTCTTTTACATGGAATCCTTTGGGGATGTGAAGCCTTTGATTCACAGTTTGCAATACAAATACCCTGATACATCATTTATTTGCCATTAAGTATTTGATTATTATGCCTTTTTAAATTCAACATCTTTAAACCAAGTTTTTTAATTAGTGTTGCTTGGAGCAGTTAGAGTACTTTTATTTTTCTTCCTGTTGTTCTCCCCCTCACCCCCCAGTCTCTTTTTGTTTTGTAAGCAGAACGCCTGGGGTTTGTAACTTAGGCTCTTTTTGCATGCAACATTTCAATGAGAAGGTTATTATAGGGCACATCCCCATTCAGGTGCTTGTAGTAGAGGTATTCTTCGGCCTGCATGCTGATGGCCCGGATTTCGGGTAATCGAAGAAGTAGCTGCCCAAATTTCTCCGTTTGCTGTGGGTAGTTGCACATCGTGTAGTCCAACAGTGCGGCGTTGACCTGCTCCTGGACACCTTCTACCAGCTGGAAGTTCTCAAGGTTTTTGACATCTGCATTAAAAGGAAAAAAAAACCAAAAACAAAAAGCAACAATATTTCAATGGCATTTTACTTCCTGTTTACCAAAGCAGTGTGTTCAATTAATGGATGTTATTTTCCTTCTGACATAAATTAAAGCACACTTTACTAGCTGCTGAATATTCATTCAGTAAGCCCCACTCACCCAGCTTCCTGGGAAAATGATCACAAAAGCGATTCAGAAGAAGGTCTTGTTGAAATTCTGCATGTACCTCAAATCAATTAGACACCAATGGATTTTGAGCAAGGTCAACTCTTTTCATATCTCACAAAAGGAAAGGTTTGAGGATTCCTGAAGTAGAGGGATCATAATATATTGCTAGCAAATGAGTCCCTGGAGAACGAGCTATCTTAACCCAGTATATTACACAATTCATATAATTCTGTATTAATTTTTCTGACCCAAGGTGAAATCTGTGTCCAGGGTATGATGTAGTTAATTCTAATAAAAAGTGACAGGGTTCTTGTTTCTGTTTGACATTTTCTAAATGATTCTGAAAGCCTTTGACTTGTCTAGGCTATGCTAATGAACCATCTGGTACACTCCAGTGACTGCCAACGGAATCTTCGCTGCTGGGAACTCTGTAAAATATATATCTTGGTGACTAATGATCTTTATCAAATGAAAGCCTTGTCCTTTAGGCAGAATACAAGCGAGGATGGTCCGTGCCCTTTAACCTGAATGTGGTTTCTAAAGTCAGATACTTTGTGTTTCTTTTTTTTTTTCCTTCTGGTCCTGGATCACTCATGTAAAGAAGACGAACGCAGGCGTTTATTCTTGCCTAACTCCTCGTGATCATCCAGTTGTTCTAAGACACCTGCCCTAGAGGGTCCTTATAAATACTGAATAAGAGAGAAACAGAGAATCAGAAAAGACAGACTGACATACAAATACGCACAGAGACAATGGGCAAGGGAAAATGGTTACGCTGGAACTTCTCTCTGGGGGTGATTTACATTAACTGTGCAACTTTTATACAATATGTATATAGAAGCCTCTGGAAAAAATATACTGATATGTGTGTGTGTTTACATACACTCATGCTCAGAAAGTGAACAGATACAGCCACCCTCCCCTTTATTTTCTAACTGGCCAAAAATAGATAAGAAAGAAATTCTGGGAAGAAAACCACATAGTAAAATGGCTCAGTTCAGTGAATGGTTGCCATAGTAACTTATAACCAATAATTTCAGGAGTGTATACTGTTTAACTCTATGGTAAACATATGTGCATGTCCCTTTTGCTATTTCTAAATGATTTTACATCAAGGCTGCCGTACATTTGCTGTTGAAATGTATTTGGGACAATTTCAGTGTTTACAGTTGGGCCATAACTTTCCATTAAACCTGCTCCCCTTTTCCATCCCCAAGTCTCTGACCCAAATCAAAAACAGTGAGGAATTGGTACTGAAGTAGATAAAGTCGTGTGAGCGCTGGATGCCACGTCTGTTTCAAAGTGAGGTGGGCGACTCAAAACTATATGATTATTTATTGATGAGCTGTACAGACAAATAGTACTTTATTAACAGCTGTGCATCTTTGTGGCATTTAAATTGGCAGCCAAGTTGATGTCCTCTGGATGTTTTACATGTGTGGCACTTTATAGTCAATAAAGCACTTTCCACCTATCTTATTTAAAAAATGATTTTACATTACTTAAACTATTTATAAATCTGACTGCGGACCTAGAGCTACGCTTGGTTCAAAATTTTACAAAACATAAAAGACCATAAAAACATTCACTTGTAATTAGTACACAATAGGAAAGTACACACTAGAGCTGTGTTAAGAGTTAAACTATAAAATATTGAAATGGAGTATTCTCTTATGCAACAGGGAAAGAGGCTTGCACACGTGAGATAAGTCAACAGTAAGTCATAAAGATGAATAGGGAGGGTAGGGAAGACTTTGCCCAGTATAAAATGCAAGATAATTGAAAGAGGGTCTCTTTAGAAAGTTGTTTTAGAAACTTTCTTGTTCTGATAAACGTATTTGTAGGGAACTAATTTTAACATGATGTGATACATTATGCCACTCTGTTACAGGAAAAAAAAAAAAACTACCGTGAAAAATAAAACAAAAAGCAGATCATAAGTTCTGGTTTATCTGATTACCTTGATTACAGAGTGATCATTTATTCGTCAGATCAGCATTCACTGGACAATGTCTGTGAATAATTGTTCAAACTAGCATGTTTCTTCTGAAAGTTTGAAAGAGTGTGCAATTTTCCTTCTGGCATGAAAATATACAGATCTCCCGGAACTTTGGCCAAATATACAATTTTTCTCAAAGACTCATCAAAATTGAATCCACAAGACTGAAATCATCATCCCATTAGGCTATTTTAATGAATTCATCACTAAATATAACAAAACTTATGCTGCTAATTGCCACAAAGGTACTTATTTGCTGAATGCCTACTTTATTTTTATTCCTTATTTTTTTGCAGCTTTTGGCCAGGGTGGGTTTGAACCCGCCACCTCTGGGATATGGGGTGGTTACCCTACTCCTTTGAGCCACAGGCGCCGCCCTGAATGTCTACTTTAATGATCCTGATATATAGACTATAAGGTTTTAAAAAAAAAAAAAGGAAGAATTTTTGATTGAATTATTCTCATTCACTGATGGTTTAGCTGCTGGACCATCACACTGCTGCCTGTCTCTGTGTACCCTGTCTTATATTTAACTATTTATTTTCCTATGTAGACTCAAAGCTCCTTGAGGTATAGGATACACACCAATCAAGGCATTCCCAGAGAATACACCAATTACTCTTTGCTTAATTTTGTTGGCCCAAGATTGATATAATTATAAAATAACCTATTAAAACATCTTATAAGGTAATTTCCTTTCTTTTTCTAATTAGAAGCTTATATCCACACACTTGATATGTATAATAAATGTCTCCCTGAAAATACTTTAACTGTTAATAGTGTTTTCTACTCAAAAACTCCGGTGGTAAATCTCTTTGTGATCTGAATAATCAAGTCCTAATTTACGTGTTTTGCAAATGAGAATTTTCATTGGTCAGTTTTGCTTTAAGGGAATGTGCCCACATCCTCATTTGGATTGGAATTCGTCCCTGGGATCCTGAGTCTGTGGGCCCGACAGGTAGACCTTGGTTTTTTCACTACAGGCTGGTTCACAAGGACCTACAAGCAATGAAGAAGATAAATGCCAAAATACAGATAATACCACATCCCAGAAGAGTTACAATTTTCTCTCTTTTGTGTGGTTCACTTGTATTTATTTTTTAGGAAGAGTCCAGAAACTTAAAAACCTATGTTCCCAAAATACTCACGAAATTCATTTTCATGGGAATTCATGCCCTCGCATGAAAGCTTGAATGTGAATTCCACTTAAATATAAAATCAAGGCTTATTCCACATTAAGCAAGGAATAGTAGCTGGCATACTTGGATCTACCGGAGGAACATGTAATACCAGGAATTCACAAATGGATTAATATTAAATTCTATGAGAAAACAAAATCCAGACTATGATTGTTCTGGAGTTCCGAGAAATATATTTCTATAGATATATATATTTTTGAGCTTTTTGCTGTTTGTTTCCCATACTAAATAGCTTTGCACCACATCTGGATTTCCCCAAGAGCCTCCCAGCTGGAAGAACAGAGGATTGACGGGAGACCCAAATTCCCGCCTGTTCTTCTGCGGCATTTTCTGCTGGATCTCAGAGTCTCCTGCATTTGGCACTTTCTGTGCTCTTTTGAAATTTATATAAGCTTCATTTTAATACAATTTAAAAGCACTAGTTAATAAACCCGATCATTACAAATTCTGAGTTGGAAATTGTATGTAAACAGACAGAGTCATCCCCAACCCCTTCTCTATAGCCTTTAAATTTTGATGACTGGCAAGAGCATTTTGTGCTTCTCCTCTTAGTATCAATCTCTTATCTATTCTACTTTATTCACTCAGGGACTAATTACCAACTTTTTATATGAAGCAGAATCACGATCAGCTCACAGTGGGGTGCTCAGATTTTTTTCCATCCTTATTGGAAAGTAAACCCTTAGGTCTTCTTGAATATATTACAGAGCTGACTTTTTCAGTCATATACTACATTCAAGCTTTCGCTGAAGATGAAGATACTTTCCTCTGCCTCCCTGATAACGGCCATCGTGGAAACCTTCCCATTCAACACATGTTTCCAGAGATGGGTCCTCAGCTGAGCCAGGGGGCTGTGAGGCTCGAATGGGGTATGCTGTCTTTTGCTGAAAGGATAATTATCATTGTTAATATTCCACAAGTGGAAAAAAAAATCTTATCTAGTCTTTTAAAAGATGTAAAGGTGGGAAAAGGAGGTCCCATTTTGCACCTAGAGAATATTTTTTCCTTCAGGCCTGTGGAGAAGTGACAATCCGTAAATTGCCACATGATTTGTCCTCAGGAGGCCCTTTCCTTTGATAAGCCAGAAAATGAGACAGAAAATAAATATTCTGTAAATAATTCATTATTAGAATTATTTCTAAAGGGCTAAATTTGAATAATTTGTGGAAATAATTTTGTAAGAAATCTTGGAGACTGGAGAGTGACACATTCTTTCTTTTCAATGAAGCAAAGTTCATTTTAAAAAGAAATCAGGGCTGTTTAGGGATTGGGAGATGGCAGGGCAGGATATTTTTGGTACTTATTCACAAATTAGATTCTGTCCCCAATTTCCAGTAAACCGAAAACATAAAATTTTAAATTCATCCCCATAAGTCACTTATAATAACACAGGTATGTGTGGACGCATATATATGTTTATCAATGGAATAGCCACTTTTTACCAAGTAAAACATGCAATTCGGTGCCTTCATATGCAAATTAGTAACAAGAAAATGCAACCCCTGGCAGGAACTGTGTACAAAAAGGTAAACATCAAGCAATAATAGGACCTTACAACTCCTTGGTGCTTCGTAGTTCACAAAGCGCTCAAACATGCCTTATTTATTATTTCATACCTTCATATATACACGGTGTGTTGTTGTGCCCGAAATTCTCCCAAATAGCCCAGTAGCCCCCAGCAAGCTGTCCGAGGCAGACTCTGATGTAGAAAGCAAGAGGTGAGCGAGCTTTATTTAGAAGGCCCGGACGCCCAGGCCTGGACTCTCCTGGTAGGCACACCGAGGAAGAGCCCCGAGCCCAGGGTTCGGTAAGTTTTATAGGGTACAGAAAGCAAGAAGGGTGGGGTACAATTTTGATTAGTGGTTGGTGGTTACAGTAGTACGGGGAGGCTCCTGATTGATCCCAACTGGGCACCAGGGGTGAGGGGTGGGGGGTCTAAGGTGATATGGAGCAAGAGGGGTGTGGGGTAATGGCGAGGGGTGGGGGTGGTATGGGGCAAGAGGGTGGGGTACACTTCTGATTGGCTGATTACGATGCCTGATTTCGGGGACAGGCCTGAGTTTAGGGGAAGCAGATCTAAGATGGCTGCAGGGGGGTGGAAAAGGAGAAGTTTTATAGTCTAATAATAAAATGGTGCTGATTTGGCTCTCACAATGGCAGCATTGTATGTCCAGCCTCCATTCTGGCTTCTTTCCTTTATACCTGATCATATGTCACATACTTTAACTATTTTTTTATAATACTGTGATCCTCCCCAAAATATATTATTAAAGTTTACTAGAAAAGCATTTAAAAACTTCTTTAAGTGACAAAATATATCAAAGACCCAATCTCCCAGTTTCTCTCACTCCTCATACAGCTTTGGGAGGT
>CAUYQV010104379.1:0-16846 GCA_963574575.1 Galagoides demidoff | reverse complement strand
TGTGGTCCCAGCTACTTGGGAGGCGGAGGCAGGAGACTCGCTTGAGCCCAGGAGTTGGAGGTTGCTATGAGCTGTGATGCCATGGCACTGTACCCAGGGGGATAGCTTGAGGCTCCGTCTCAAAAAAAAAAAAAAAAATACCAAGCCACAGAAACTTGAAGTGATAAATATGTATTGAAAGTTGCTAGGATGTGGTACTTTGTTATACAGGAATAGAACACTAATACATTAGTCAAATTACCTATTTGTGGTAACAACTACAACTGGCAAACATGTTTGGGACCCAGAAAACCTTTAGGAAGCTTGCTGCTTACCCTGGAGGAAGTGGAAGGGTGCAGTATTCTTTTAGCTTAACAGAGATAAAAGCAAGAATAGATAAAGAAAGCACAGGTAATAATTCATTTACATATTATATGTAAGTGTAGGAGAGTAAGATTGATATTAGGGACTTTTCTGGTGATGATACAAATGATGCTTATAATAATAATTATGCTATTCATATTAATAACAAGTTAAAATTGTAAATCTATATAATGTTGCAAAACAAAATATTCTTTATAATATGTTCTTGTAGGTTGGAGGGAAATAAATATTTTAAAAACTAATGTCCAATTTTTTTTATATTACCTTAGTTCCAAGTAAGTATTTTTCCTCATAAAATGACTTTTAAGTGTTTAAATGACTACTTTTATTCCTCAGTCAATAAGTAATTTTTATGAAAGTCATGACAAAATGAGAGGTTGTCATTATACTTGTTATTCTGGAAAAAAAATTCTTTGCTTACATTAAAACCTAGGATCATCAAATTTGTATTTTCATTTTATAGCCATCTGTGAATTTTGTCTGCTCATGTTACATCTGCTCATGTGCCATAGTAAGAAAAAAGAAGTTGAAACCAGAAGTCTAAATCTTCTGAAGATCTATCCCAGAGTTGTACACTTGCTGTTGGCCTGGGAGTCCCTGGGCTGTGGGTCACCTGATGAGGTGCTCTTGGAGATGAGAACTTCAATCTGAGGGGTACATCAGATAGGCAGAGAGGGGAGGCCCAGGTGGAGTCTGAAGCCAAGGTTAAAAACCCTGAATGAATTCCAAGGGAATTACCTACCCAGATTAAAGAAAACCCCACAAACCCCACACATAAGATTCCCCTTATCTTTTCTTCTAGTAGTTTTATCATTTCAGGTCTTTCAGTTAGGTTTCTGATCCATTTAGAGTTGATTTTTGTGCAGAGCAGTAGTTAGAGCCTGATATCGTTCTTCTAGCTATATCTAGTTCTCCTCCACCATTAATTGAAAAGACTGTCCTATCCCCAGTGCATGTTATTGGAACCTTTATTAAAAATGAATTTACTGTAAATAGGTGGATTTATTTCTGGGTTCTCTATTCTGTTCCTTTGGTCTGCATGTCTGTTTTTATGAGAATACCATGCTGTTTTGGTTTTACAGATTCGTAATATAAATTTTGAGTTCTGGTAGTGTGGCACTTCCAGCTTTATTCTTTTTGCTCAGAATTGCTTTGGTTATTTGGGATATTTTTTCATTTCATACAAATTTCAGGATTTTTTTTCCTATTTCCATTAATATTTTGATAGGAATCATATAGAATCTGTAGATTGCTTTGGGTAACATTATCAATTTAACAGTGTTATTTTTTCTGATCCATGAGCATCCCGGGGATGTGTTTCCATTTGTTTGTATCCTCTTCATTTCTTTCATCATTGTTCTGTAGTTTTTATTGTGGAGAGCTTTCATCTCTTTTGTTAAATTTATTCCTAGGTATCTTTTGGTAGCTATTATAATTGACATTGCCTTCTTGATTTCTTTCTCATTTAGTTCATTGTATATAGAAATGCCACTGATTTCGTATATTAATTTTGTATTCTGCAGCTTTACTGAAATTGTTTATCAGTTCTAACTAAGAATTTGTTGGTAGAATCTTTAGGTATTTCCATATGTTAAGATTGTGCCATCTACAAACGGCACAATTTGACTTCCTCCTTTCAAATTTGGATGCCCTTTATTTCTTTTTCTTAAGCCTAATTGCTCTGGGTACAATATTCTTTATAGCAGTTTTGTTCTTAATTGCCAAAACTTGGAAGCAACCAAAAATAGACAAATAAACTGTGGTACATCCAGACAACAGAGTATTATACAGCACTACAAGGAAATGAGCTATCAAGCCTTGAAAAGCTGTAATGAAACCTTACTTGCTTATGCTAAGTGAAAGATGCCAATCTGAAAAGACCTCATGCTGTATAATCCCCAGTTTGTAACATTACAGAAAAGACGAGACTATAAAAAGATCAGTGGTTGCCAGGGTTTAAGGAAAAGTGAGGGATGACTAGGCAGAACACAGGATTGTTAGGACAGTGAAGTCATCCTGTATAATAATACTAAACTGGTGAATATGTGTCATTATACCCATAGCAATGTATAGCAACAAGAGTGAATCTTCATGTAAACTGGTCTTTGCGGTAATGATGTGTCATGGTAGGTTCATCATTTGTAAGAAATACACAACTCTGGTTTGGGATATTGTAATGGGTGTATGTGTAGTGGAAGGGAATATATGAAAACTCTGTACTTCCTGCTCAGTTGCTGTAAATCTAAAATTGCCCTACAGATCCTGTGTGTGTGTGTAAAATTACTTCTCATGCCACCCTCTTTGCCTTTTCCTGGTTCACATAGCTGAGTAAGATGGTTCGGTCAATGAATGTGGGCTAGGTGTTCATTTTGATCAGAGGTCGATAGTATGCTAATAGCTGCTTTTCAAAACTTGCTAGCCTTGTTAGGGCAGGTAAGAAGGTTGCCTCCCGTTATCTGAGGCTCCAATCAGCAAAATCATCTGTTACAATAACTCCAAGGGATCTATAGAGCTGTGGGGCCCACAGGCAGAGCAGACCTGGCTCTGAGTGCACTATCAAGAGTTCTTCAGTGCTAGACCTTCAAAGTGGGGCAAGAACAGTGTGGTGAGTAATTTGGCAACACCTAATAAAACTGAAGATGCATATACCCCACTATCAAAAAGTAAGTGTCTAGGTATCTGTCAAGAATATTACAGCACTATTTGCCATAGTGAAAAAGTAGAAATAAGCATTTTAAGTAGGACAGTTTTCTCATATAATGTAGTAGAGCATAGCAATTAAAATAGATGAACCAGTTCTATACATAAATGAGAATAAATCTTAAAAATATGATACTGAGTGAAAAATAAATTTAGAAAGATATGATCAATCACTATATTTATCTAAAGTTTAAAATGCAAAAAGTAATATTGGTATTTATAAGGGGTGTACATAAAGCTCTTGTGCAATTTAAAATAGTTTAACATAGTAAATTACACACGAACTTTATGTCTACCCTGTATATACAAATGTAGAAAAAATATAAAAGTATATGGGGTGATACATCAGTCTTAGGGTAGTGGTTATCTCTAGGGTGAGAAGGAAGAAAGAGGTGGAGTGAGTCTCTAGCTATGACTAGAATAATTAATGTCTTAATACTTTATTAAAATAAAATCATTAAAAATTTAGTTTTTTATGCAAATGTGGCAAGACATTAACACCATTTGTTTAATCTTGGTGATGGACACAGGTACTATATTGATTTTGGCACTTTTCAAAAAATTTATGATTCATAATTCTAAAAGAGATTAAAAGAGCATTAATTTAATTAGAGAAGAACAGATTGTGCAAGGTCTTGAGTAAGGAAGGTTCTCAGAAAGTTCAAGGAACTGAGAGAAGAGTGTTGGATAGCCTGAGTGCAGTCCTTTTAGGAGCAAAGAGTATCATGAGATAAGGCTGGAGAGGTGATTTTCATTGTTCAGGATTATGGGTTTTGTTCTAATGGCATTGGGAGCTCCTGAATGGATTTTAAGCAGTGGAGTGCTGTGTTGATAATGGACTGGAGGATGAGAGGATAGAAGAGAGCATCAGAATTTTGGGAGAAGTTCTTAAGGATGATTCTAAAGTTTCTTTCAGTAGGTATTAAATAGATACACAGAGCTAGGGAAAACCTGGAAAGTATGAAACTTGGTATGTGAAATCAAGTACTAGATTTGAATTCTTATGAGACAGCCAATGGAAAATATTGAGTAGATACTTGTATGCAAACATGGGGAGGAGAAATTTAAATTTAGGAGTCAGCAGTAAATTGATGATACTTGAAACTCTGATAAACCATCCAGGAGAAGCATACAGAATGAGAAGACAAGGGGTAAGAGCTGAACCTTGGTGGGCAGCTCTATATTTAGAGACTGAGTAGAGGGGGAAAGGATTTGGTGGAAGATTGAGTAAATAGCCCATGAGGCAAGAGTATGATACAGTCAGGAAGATGTGCTGTTAGAGCCAGGGCAAGAGATGATCCCAGTGTATTGAAGACCACTGAGAGGTTAAGCTCCATGCTCTTTGTCCCAAATTCAAAATGAGACTGCAGCAGAAAGTAGCTGTCTTGAGTATGAATGAACTTCCCTTGATATTCTGTATACTAATAGGTAATTTTTAATTATTAAAGTTATAAGTATCCTGGACTTAATAAAAATTTATAAGAATTACATATGGACACCAGACTTACGTAATCTTGGATTTTGCATAGGAATTATTAAGGATAGCTAGGGCAAGCGTTCTTATAGCAGATAAACCTTAAGTTTTTCCTTTAGGGAGAAATTATTGATTTTCACATTATATTTCTTTTTTCAATTGTGGTAAAATATACAAATCTATCTAAAGATGCTGCTGAATATTTCATAAAAATATTTAATGAACTAGTGGAGATGACTTCAAAGAGTCAGACCAACCAAGGAAGGTTGTTTCTGCATAAAAGTCATGTGAAGAATCATTTAGGTTCATTTCCACAGTGTTTTTCTCTTGTTCCTGTCCTAAGGAGGAGTTGAATAATGTCAGTTTTATTATTTATAGCATAGTCACACCATGCACACACACAGACACATGCATGCACACACATATACACAGAACCATTTGAGTTCATGTAGTTAAAATTCCTAAGCCAAGCCTTGGAAAGTTGATGTCTCTAAGTTATGTAGCTTGTTTGTGCTGAGTTGAGACGGAGAAGCTAACTAATTTTTTGTTTCAGTTCATTATCAGAATCTTGTAGTGTCTTATAAGCAGATGAATTTCTTAAAATAGATATTTTAATTGGCTCTTGGCTTGATTTTTTTTTAACAGAACTGTATCTACCTATTTCTTTAACAGTTATTTCGAGAAGTACGAATAATGAAGATATTGAATCATCCTAACATAGGTATGACATTTACATATGTAATGAGTAATGAAGTATTTTCCTTAATTTGAGAGAATTTGAAAAGATAAAATTTTAAGGTTACTTTATATATATAAATATAAGGTTTATATATGTATGCTGTATATTATATATATACAGAAGAAAAGTGACAATGTGACTAAACCAAGGAAAATGATACTTTGGGTAAAAATAGATTATAAAGAAAGTTAACTGAAGGCTACAAATTGCTGTTTTCTACTATGCACTTTAAAGAAAATAAAAAGTTGATTACAGTTTTAGTAAATTTTTTAGTAAGTTCTAATTTTCCTCCTATCTTTACAAATGTACTTATTTGATCAGATATATTATCATGAAATCATCTGGTTGTAAGATATAAAAAAGTTATTTTTAAAATCTCTATTTTTAAACACTTAATTTTTTGCATGCTTAAGTCTGTAGGGTAGCTATTAATGTGATTATTTGTGGTAAATCATTCCAACTACATAAATATGATAATTTAGTAGTTTTTCTAACTAGATATTTTTATAATATCAAATACAAAATTTTTTGTTTCTGTGCCAAATATTATTTAACATTTTATGATAGTTCATTATAACATAATCTCTTTTTAAGTTTTAGTTAAAATTTTATTTTTCTGATTTTAAGATATCTCTTTTTATTACCTTATTCTAATCAGAAAAAGTAATAATTTTTTAATCCCAGAAATTTAACTTCAGAGTGGTTTTAAATCACTTTGTGGTAAGTAGTTTTCTTCCATAGGAGTAATAACCCTTGTGAGACTTTTAAACTTAAAATTATAATCAATAATGTTTAGTAAATACTCATATTTTCTACTGGTTTAGTGTTACCTTAGATTTTCTCGAAACATTCAATCTATGCTAACAATTATAGAGTATATCTCTAATTTCTTTTTCTAGTAAAATTGTTTGAAGTTATTGAAACAGAGAAGACCCTCTATTTAGTCATGGAATACGCGAGTGGGGGTAAGGATGAGGGGGATTGAAGTTCTGTTTGATGAAATGTACAGAATTATTAACACCTGAAGGTTCATGATGACATTTATGTCTTCAATGTTGTTAATGAATCCACAGTGTTATTAAAATGGCTTTAAATTCAGTGTTTACTTTTATGACTTTCTGATCCTACATTACAAAGAGAATCTTTGACTAGTTAAAAATTACTTGGGGACATTTTTTTAAACACTATATTTGTATTGTCATCTTATGAATGTTTTGATTCTCTTTTCTAAATTTTATTATAGGACAATAATGTATCATAATATTATCATTAGAAGCTCTTGGCTGTAAACAGGGAATCTCAAAAGTATAATGCATTTAATAAAATCTATAGTGAAAGCATTTTCTAGGTCAGTTGCTTCACTGTTCATATATGACAGATTCTCAGTATAAATGCCTTTTCAAGATAGTCCATAATGTTTCAATTTAAATAAGTGTTGATCCATATACTTTATAAGTTGGGACCAAGTTGACTACAAGATGCATTTGTACTAAAATATATTTTGGCTATCGTAATCTCAAATAGGAATGATTTTTGAGCACTGATACGTAATAGAAAATAACTTCCATCTCCTGAATTTTCCCTTCAAATGAGAAATACATTAGCTCAGAATCACTATTTCTTAGGCATAAGACTAATCTTCTCAGAAATAGGTTTAAAATTTATGGAGTTAAATTATTAATAAGTAAAAAATAGGATACTCAAAGGAAGATTTTAAGGACTTAGAAAATGTAAGCAATTAAAGAAAAGAGAGGGCAACTGAAATTATTTGATCAATTAACTTACTGCTAATCAATAGAAAAACTTAATGTTGAACTTATTGAACTGTTTTAATTTTTGAAGTTTTTAATGGTGATTGAGATTTTACATGAACTAGAATAAAGAGGACTTATCCTAGTAGGTAGCAATTAAACTATATAACTTTATACTATTTGTTAAATTTCTAAAACTTCTTAATCTAAATGTTAAATATATGTAATTGCTTTGTCAGTTGTTTATGTAGATTGAATATTTTAGTAGATTTTTGTGCAAAACTTTTGTTACCCTGAGAATATTTTAATGTGATTTTTCTTAACCTGAAAATCTGTCATTAATGTTTATTATTATAGGATTTTAAAAATTATATTTAAAAAGCTATATAAATTTACATAAAATATAGATCTGTAATCAAACTAATGAACTGACAAATACAACATAATTAACTATTTCTCTATTTTTCTATCTTTAGTTAGATCACTATAATAATCTGTCAGCATGGAGATACTATTTTTATTTCAGTTAGACTCTTTTTCCCTTTCAGTTATGTAAAGTTTAGGGAAAGGGCTAGACCCACTTTGATATTAGGAATTGTAGACTGCTAAAAACCTGTGGACACCTGGACACCTTTCTGTTTTTATAAAGGTCCACCTTGTTGATACATGTGCCGATTTAATGGTTAATGCTAAGTACAGTCAACTCTCTATTGGTGCTAATGAAGGGGAGCAATGGCTGGAATAATGTAGAGCACCTAGGGTCATCACTGCTCTTCTTCAGTAGCATGATTGGGAAGTGCAGTGGAGAGAGGTAAGCCAAGATGGGTATGAGAATTCAGAACAAACCAGCCACTCCTTTATTCGGTTCTGATTCCTGGTGATGGCTGTCTTTTAGGTCTTGCCACTCAATGATCCTGTAACAAAACCAACTTGGTTCTGTGACAGTAAATCTAGAATCATTTTCTTGCCTTTTTAATCAATAATTGGAAAGGTGACTCTTGGAAATAAAACACTGAATATTTTTCCTCTGAAATTTCTAGAAAGTTTAGGATTGAATCTGACATGCACACTAGGAATCCAGTGTAAATAAGAGCTAAGTCTGACAGTCGTCTGTTTTTCAAGAGTCAGTTGATTCTGATTCACTAACAGAGTGAAGATATTCAGTGATTAGATAATCAGAGAACTCCTTTTTTATTTTGAACCATGGTTAATCCAAAGGAGCTTATGAAGAGTATATGTCAGGGCTACTCTGGAATGATGAGTTTATTATTTCTTTCTTTCATGCAAACAATATTATGAAATGCTTACTATGATTACTGGGTAACAGGTAATATTCTAGATGCTGAGAATACCTGGGTGGGCTAAGACAAAGTCCGTGCCCTCAAGAACCTTACGTTCTAGTTGGGAAAGCAGATCATACATAAACAATATCTGATAAGTAAAGGACAGCATCATGTAAGTATCTGGAGTATGAACACTCCAGACAGAATTTAAGAGTAGATCCAAAGTTTTGAACAATTGCATGAGTCTTTCCCAGCCTAGAATTAACTACTTTGATAAGTTAACTAGAATTAACAACTATTAATACATACCTAGAATTTACTTCTATGATGAGTCAACTAGAGCATCCATTCATTTCCGTTCTCATCATCTCATTTAATCACGTAAATATGCCTGATATAATATGCTGGCTAATATTATACATGTGCTAGTTTCATGTCACATACATCCATTACATATTTGATTTTTAATATTTTGCTTCTATTCTAGGATTGATATTGCATATATGCATATGTAATATATCTGTATACCTAGGTTAAAAACATCATTTATTGAGTGCTTACTATATGCCAGTCACTGTGCTCATCACGTGCTTTGTTTATTTCATTTAATCCTCACAGTAGTCAAGTGATAGGCAGTGGGTACAAACTGCTGTGTCTTAATGAAATCTTCCTGGCTAATCGCCTGTAGCTCAGCGGCCAGGGCACCAGCCACATACCCCAGGGCTGCCAAGTTCGAACATGGTCTGGTCCTGCCAAACAACAATAACAAGTACAAAAAAAAAAAAAATAGCCGGCTGTTCTGGCAGGCACCTATAGTCCCAGCTACTCGGGAGGCTGAGGCAAGAGAATCTTATAAGCCTAAGAGTCTGAGGTTGCTGTGAGCTGTGACGCCACAGCACTCTACCCAGGGCAACATAGTAAGACTCTGTCTCAAAAAAAGAAAGAAGGAAAAGAAATCTTCCTAATGTCTCTCAATATCTATTTTGGCTAAACCAGGATTCATACCAAAATTGGTCTGATTCTAAAGCATAAGGTTGCTATACTTCATAAGAGCTCTTTAAGCTATCTTATAATTTTTTAATATACATGTATATCTATGTGGTGCAAATTATAAGTACACAATAAATTTATTCCTTATACTATGGTAATGTTTTTAATATCGTATATAAAGATTAATTTATTTTCATGTTATTATCAACTAGAGAAAAATGAAAAACCTTATAAATGTGTGAAGTAATGGATCCAGTAGAGATTTTCTATAGCTTTTAGTTATTTTTAAATTATTTTTAAAAATATTTATCGTCTGTCTACTTTGTGTTCTTGTCCTAGAGATGAGAATACAAATAAAGTACAACTATGGTGATGGTGGTCACATAGTTTACGGTTCATTTGGGATAATAGAGATGCACACACAGATGATATAATTGTGTGTAACTTGTGGTTAACTACCAGAATATATGAAATGAGTAGAATGAGAATAAACACAATTAGAAGATAGAAAAAAAGTAAATCAATGTGGATGAAAGTAATGACATGGAATTTTATCAAGACTACACAAGGGTGAAATTTAAAAGAACAATCCAACATAATATAACTTTGTAATTTTGTTTGAAATATACGCCTCAAATTCAAAGCCAAATGCAATTTTTGATTGTCTAGGCTGTGGCTTCCCTTTACTAGAATGAATAATAAAGAGTTGACTGTATTTTTACATAATGCTTAAAAGCAGAAAGCAAGTTTTCTTGGTTGTTTTGTGACACATTTTTTCAAAAAGTTTGTTAAATCATAAGCTATTGCAGATATTCAGTTAAATGTGTAATTTTTCCCCTTTTTCTGTTTGTGTGCTACTCTCTGGCTTACATAGAACTAGGAGAAAATTGTGGGCCAAAAGTTTATTTTAAGACAAGGCAAAAACTTGATATTGCATATATTGTTAACCAAAAGTCTATGTCTATTTTACTACCTGCTTTACCTTTCTGATTCAGGTGAAGTATTTGATTACTTAGTTGCCCATGGAAGAATGAAAGAGAAAGAGGCCCGTGCAAAATTTAGGCAGGTATGGAAAGTAGTTTTCAACTTTGTTTTGCTGATATTTTTAGTGATGTGCAATGGACAGTATCACAAACTGGACTTTATAGTACATGGTATTTTTTAAAAGTTCCTGCTTCCTGTACTTTTTAACGATTGAAGACTCCTGAAAAATAAACCTATTCTTTCTGAATTTAAATACAAAATAGTTACAGGTGGTTATTTTTAGGTGACCATAGTAGTGAATTTTTATAGGTGAGATTGACCTTATTCTCTTTGAGAATCTTGGAAATAAAGACAAGACTGAGGTAGAAAAGAAATATTTAAAAAAAAAGAAGAAGTATTTAATCCTTTCATGCCTTTAGCCAATAATTATTATCAAGTATTATTAGCTTTATCTATACAGTGTATATGTGCAGTGTTAAAAGAGGTGGTTGTGTTATTCTCTTTTATAACTAAAGGTATTTTGGTATTAAAACTCATTTTTATTTGATCAGTTTTATTTAGTCAAGTAGGCCAATAACCTTGCTAGTGTAGCAGGAGAATATGACAAGATATTCATGTTTCCAGTTCAACTTGAATATAGCTTGTTATAGATATGATAAATAAGAAAAAATAATTTAAATTCAAATTCATTTATGATTTTACTTTTAATTTTAAGACTGAAGTTATTCAAGTAGTCATATTTATAAATTATAGAAATAACAACTTAGTAAATTTTTCACAAAATTTACTGAAGTTTTTAGCTGACAACTTATTATATCCTAAACTTTCCCTCAATGAATTAAAAATTTTTACTTATAAGTGGCTCAATACCACTTCTGTAAGCATGAACACTGATTTTATAGTTAAAGGGGTTCATAATCTTTATGTTTGAGACACACCGAATACTGATATATGATCTTTCTCTAAGATATTTACGTATATGTTGACATGTTAAGCAATTAGAGACATCCTGAAGGGGAGGGGAGGAAAAACCCTCTTCAACTTTTGTTGTTGTTGTTGAGACAGAGTCCCACCCTATGCCCTGAGCAGAGTGCACTGTCATCATAGCTCACTGCAACCTCAGACTCAGGTTGTGGGCATCCCACTGCCTCAGCCTCCAGAAGCCTCTGGGATTGCAGGAGCTCAATGTGGCACCCAGCTGTTGTTTTTTTTTTTTTTTTAATGAGTCCAGTCTCTCTCTTGCTCAGGCGTATCTCAATTCCTGAGCTGAAGCAATTCTCCCTTAGCCTCCCACAGTGCTGGATTACTGGCTGTGAACCACTGCGCCAGCCTCTTTAACTTTTTTTGAATACCATGTTTCCCCAAAAATAAGACACTGTCTTATATTTATTTTTTCTCAAGAAGACACACTAGGGCTTATTTTCAGGGGATGTTTTATTTTTATTAAGTATAATACAACAGTCTACATTTATTCAAATACAGTTAAGTTATCTTCTTCTGGAACCTGACAGGGGGAGCTGACCTTGTTGGTGGGGCGGGCACTAGTGATGCGTGAACTCCTTTCCCCTAGCCATTTGCACATGCGCAGTAGGATGCCTGCGACTGCGTTTACCACACGAGCACCTGTGCAAGTGCAGAGGGCTCGGAGAAAGGAGCTGTGGCAAATAAAAGGTATTCCAGTCTTCCTTACTGCTTGGCACTGAAATGCAGGGCATGGCTATGCAGATGGCCACACCCATCAGTAGGTCTTACTATGGGGTAGGGCTTATATTTAACAAATGCATAGAAATCCTGCTAGGGCTCATTTTTTGGGTAGGTCTTATTTTGGGGGAAACACAGTAGCATACTCTAAACTGATTGCAGAGTGAGTTTGTTTTGTGAAACCTCCATTACTAAAATCTCATAGAATTATTGCTTTTTGAAACACTATTTGTGAAGTACCTTATACTAAAAACACGTATAGCCCTTTTATTCAGAAGCATAGCTGAATACAAAGGCAACTGGTAATGAGGAAAACTGAATGGTGGCCAGGGTGGAGGCTCACACCTGTAATCCTAGCACTCTGAGAGGCTGCCACAGGTGGATTGCCTGAGCTCACGAGTTAGAGATAAACAAGAGCAATACCCCATCTCTACTAAAAATAGAAAAACTAGCCATGTGTTATAGTGGGAGCCCAGCTACTCTGGAACCTGAGACAAGAGGATTGCTCAAGCCCAAGGGTTTGAGGTTGCTGTGAGCTGTTTAGCATAGCACTCTACCCAGGGTGGCAGAGTGAGACTCTTTCAAAAAAAAAAAAAAAAAAAGGAAACTGTTTCATAAACTGAATGGTGTTTAGCCACATGCTGTTAAAAGTTCTTTCCTATCCTGGGATGAAAATTCAAGCTAACCGTTAACTAAAGCATTACAGACATCATTTCTTATATTATTCTTTCAGTATGAGTCATAGTAGTTTTATTAATAGACCAGCAAGAAAATTCAAATTGACATTAAATATTCCCATTTGGATATTAATATGATTTTAAAGATAATATGTTACCCTTTTTTCTTAGCAAGTTTTGCTTATTCTTTGATATGTGTAAAAAATTGTACTGGGTACTATACGGAATTAGAGAAGTTAAGGATGCCTGCTATCTTAAAGAGCTTGCTGCCTTTGCTGGTGGATGGGAACAGGATGGGAGGTTAGGATGAATATATCTTTATACAGATAGAAATAATTACTAAAATTGGCTTGTTTTTAAATAAAATCTGAATTATTTTGAATATCCACTTTATGTTCCTCACATTGCAAAGATTGGGTATCGAATGCTATTTAAATTGCATTAAAAACAATGGGATATATTTTCTTTTAATTCTTCATTTATTGTAAATATTAAATGTATTTAATATCTGTATGTATTTCCCCAAAACTAAACCAGGGATATGCAAGCATGTATAACCATACATACACACACACACATTATTTTGTAGTTTATCTGACACAAGGTTGTATTTATTTTAAAATTTATTTTTGAGGATTTTTTTATAGATTTGATTTCAGTTCTTAGAGAACTAATAAATATATGTTTACTTTTTTATTTGCTCTGTATTTTGTGATGTGTTTTAAACTGTGAAAGAATTTACTGTATTAAAAAGGACATACATATGTATGTCCTTGACCTTACTATCATATATACCAAAGACACTATGCCAGTTTAATAACCACTTAGCCACCATTGCCCATATAATACCTCTATGTTCCTTACAATTTGATGGCCTACAGAAAATTGTAACATTGTTCCAAATCTTCCAATATCAAGACTATTACTTTAAGCTTGGGAATTCCTAACCCAAGTATAAGTAATCACAAAGCAACTGTAACAACTACTTCTTACTGGAAAACACAAACATGTGTGGTCATTGAGTCAATGCAGGGCGGATTGTAAATCATGTTTTCACGATCCATAATAGAAAGATCATAGGGGAAGTTCCTATAGCCTTTTCATGGAAGTACAGAACGTTTTGAGCTGGAAAGATCTAACCATAGAATAATGTAGTAAAACTCAGGCTTGTGGATAGGGATTCCTGCAGTGAGTCAGAAGCCAGAACTTCTTTCAGGGCAGAAATTATACCCTGCTAGGCAAGTGGAACAATACTATAAGCTACTACATTTGCTAACACAGAGATCATAGAGTGTGAGAAGAACATATGCTTAATACAGACTATTTTCTTCAACTAAATTTTCATTATTAAAGCTTTAAGGCTCAGGAAATTTTGATTCCAGAATTTCCTATAGAACTGCTTTCATAGGGACCATTCTGTCTGGTGTGAAATTCTTGGCCCCAATCAAGTCTGTAAACCAAATTATTGTCTGTCACACACCTTCATTATATCTTATAAGCATGTGACTTATAAAAGTGATAATATTCTCAGAAAATTTCTCTCATCCATGATGAAAAAATAATCTTATAATATGAACATAATGGCTGTATGGTATGTATAATAAAATATACATATAAATGCATGTATCTTTTGGCTATGAACATAAATTAGTGAAAATCGGGTATTAAAACTTTGAAGCATGTTGCTTAAGAAAACTCTACAAATGTTTATCATTAGGTTTTGTTGTATTTTTTGGAATCACACTTCAAATTGATTATAATCATTTACAGTCACCTTGCCCCACTGCTTTTAGTGGTTCCATAGTGCCTGCTTAGTTTGGAATTCAGGGACTTTTAGCACCCTGTCAAGGTTTGACTTCCTCTGTCACCGTTTTCCCACTTCCTTTTCAAATACACTGTGTTCTTTCATCACTAATGCATTTTACCACCTTAGCCCCACCTCCCTATCCCCAGATCTCCACATTTTAAAACACTGCTGTTCTTCAAGGATGGCTGGGATCAAATAGCATTTACTCTTGGAAGTATTTCCAAGTGAAATTATTCTTTATTTCTTATGATTCTCTTACTCCTTTATGCCTCTGCTTCTATGATTCTACCTTGTATTGTAGTTACTCAGATACATGTTTTCTCTTAATCAGATCGTAAGCTCCTTCAGGACAGGGTCCGTGTAGTGTTCATTTTTGTTTTCACCTAGCACCCGGCACATTTTCTTGCACATAGCAGGTACTCAATAAACTGTTGAAACAAAATGAATTAAATAGAATTTTGTATTAGCCATTGCATGTAAATTTTGTTTTAAATTCACATTTTCTCTGTCTTTGAACCATTTTAACATAAGTAGAATAATTTTATAACACTGAAATATCATTTTCACATCCATTTTAAAGTTCTTTTTTCCCCCGCCATATTCTGTCAGCATGGTCATATTTCGCATCACCATACTTTTCAAAAAAATCTCATTTTTGTCTCTGTTGTAAATGCCTAACCAATATTCAACATTCAAACTGTGTTTACATTTAACTGAAACCACAGAATTGAATGTTCTCCTGTACATTGAAATAGTTAGTTGTCCTCCTGTTAATCAGATATATGTACAAAATAGCTCTTAATCAAATGCCACCAAGATTCCATTTTGTATTTTGTGGAATAATGAAATATCATAGAATTGTTTATAATCTAGTTCTCATTTATATTTTTGGTCTTTAACTATGGGAATCCTGTGTAGCCCTTGTCCCCCAAAGATCCCTGTATGTAATGGTTAAAAATTATAGCTGATACAAAACCTAGTTATGGGTGTAGATTGCTTTGCCTGGCTGTATTAGTGACAGGTTTAAAATTAAGTTTTATTCTTTCCTCTTTTCTTTTGACGGTCAGATCTCTTTTTAAGCCTCAAAAATGTTCCTGTTTACATCTAAACAAACAAGTATAAGATGTTGCTAAAGTCCTCACTAATAAATTCTTACTAAATTGGTCATAAAGAAATATGCCTTGAACACATTTATTTGATATTATTCTCAGAATAGAGTTTTACTTTTTAAACTCAACCCAACTATCTTGAAATACTAATCCGTGTCTGTTTTTTAACACTATAATAAATCATTTGACCAAAACTACAAATTGTACAGTGAGAAATTTAAGGCCCCATGCAAAATGTTCACAGTCTCTGACAAATATTTTACTATATTTTAGCAAAAGAATGTTACATTTCTGCATTTTCTACATTTAAGAGCAAAATTGTCATCACTTTAATTATAATTTTCTTGACCTAAGGAATAATGAAATTATTAAATATTACTTTGTAATCTGAGTTAACAATTATCTAAATTGGGGGGACAATAGGAGGAAAAAATGCAGTATTTTTACCATAAAATAATTTTGACTCTTTTATCTAAATACTTATTTCAGATTGTATCTGCTGTACAGTATTGTCATCAAAAGTGCATTGTTCACCGTGATCTTAAGGTAAGCTGCTGATTTTATAACAAAAAAATTTATCATTAAAAGATTTTTGAATAATTTTAGAGCTGTCTTTTTTATTGCCTAAATAGGTAGTTTTTATTTGATTCCAGTAGCAGTTTTAAGAAAGGTAATATTTTCGCTGAGCAAATGAAGAAAATATTAGCAAGAAGTTATCTGGTGTTAAAGATAACTCACCATTAATTAGCTTGTCTTAAACAGATAAATGTGGAATTTTGTCCCACAGTGCTGATGTCCCATTTAGACAGAAGCAGGGTCAGGGAACAGATAGACCTATGTTTGGCCAACTTAAAAACCAGTGTTCTCTCTTGGCCTTAAAGCTCAAGGGAATAAGGAAAGTTTTAAAAATTTTTTTATGAACACTAAGTGCATGTGATTAGCATAAACTAGCATATTTTGGAGTAAGACATGTATTAGTCAAAAAATGGTTGTGGCCAGATAGATTTTGTTTTAAAAAACAAAAATGAGGGCAGCACCTGTGGCTCAAAGGGTAGGGCGCTGGCCCCACATGCCGGAGGTGGCAGGTTCAAACCCAGCCCCAGCCAAAAAAAAAAAAAAAAAGAACCTTTTAAAAAAAAAAAAAAATGAAGGTGAAACTCCCTGGGCTAAAATGATTAAGGTGTTTTTCCTTTTTTTCTCCATTCTTCCAAATTTAACTTAAATTGTCCCTTACCCAGGACTCTCTCTATTTTTTCACCTCTTTCCTC